>CM035187.1:7268932-7279688 GCA_020233015.1 Callinectes sapidus | reverse complement strand
AGATCCCTCTCTCTCTCTCTCTCTCTCTCTCTCTCTCTCTCTCTCTCTCTCTCTCTCTCTCTCTCTCTCTCTCTCTCTCTCTCTCTCTCTCTCTCTCTCTCTCTCTCTCTCTCTCTCTCAACTAGTATTTTGTCCTTACAAGTTAGGTGGTAAAAATATATAAGGTTTCTTCTACCTATTTTGGTTTCAGTAAATACTTATCTTCCTTGTATGAGCATTTGTGATTCTTTCACTGCTCTCTCTCTCTCTCTTGTCTCTCCCTTTCTTACATGGTTGCTCAGTTTTCCATTTTTAGTCTCCCCACATGATTTTAGAGTTTCATACTTAGTATAGATTCATAGAATCATCCGTCTCTTCTCTTGGTCCTTCAAAAACTATCGTTGCACTTTCATTTCAATTCCAAGGTGATTGGATGCTGTATTTATTAGCTCCCTCACAGAAGGTCTTGACCTCAAATTTACGCTTCTTACTCCATAAAGCCTAAACATTTTCATGTTTCTGATGGAAGGTACTGTTATGAAGTGTCATCTTGAATATCCATTCTCTGACAGATTCTGGACCTAAATAGTCTCAAGACCCACCACTGGTACATTCTCCCTTGCAGTGCTGTCACTGGGGACAACCTTGTTCCTGGAATTGACTGGCTGGTAAGAGACATTGCTGCTAGAATATTCACTCTTGAGTAATCTTGTTATTGTTTCACCCTCTTAGTGGTTCTGAAGCTTATTTGAAATTTTAGAAAAGTAAAATTTTTGTATTAGAATTTTATTGTATGTACATATTTTGTTGTCTGATTAATAAACTTTTTAGTCTTTGTCAAAAAACCTGTGGAGGGCAAAGACATTAAAAAGTAGGATTAAAAAAGATGTACCTTTTCTTTTATCATAATCATATTTTCTAAAGTAATGGGATGACATATGTCTTGTTTGTCTGTCTGTGTCTTATCTTCGTGAAATATGCAGTATGGGAACTTTGAATTCAAATGTTGTTTAATTGAGTATCTAGTATTTGATGTGTCATATAGTCTGTTACATTTGTATACTTAATATATTAGTTTCCATTGGATGAATGATATTTAAAGGATTCTTTTATATTTTAACATTCCTTCTGAGTGACAGTGAAAGAGAATAATGCTTACAAACATGAATATGAATGACATAAAACAGTGGAGCCTCAGTTCATTAACATTCCTGTACACAAATCAATTAAGGAGTTTTTTGTTTAATTTTTGCCTAAGTTCGTGAACAGTGTTTTATTGTGTGACTTCAGAAATACCATGCAAGACCTGACACTGGCTATTTCCATTGATAAAGGTCTTTGATAAGTGTGCATCCATCACCCTGTCATAATTTGTGGGTGGTTATCATACATTGCAAGTCTCTTAAGCATCAGACTACAGCTTGTTACTGATTTCAAGGTCAGTTGCCTGCCTAGCTGTTTGAGGGGAGAGGGCATTAGAAATAAGAGATATTTTGCTCTAATAAAGACAGCACATACTTTGCTATTCAATCACATTTCACCTCGTGTCTCAGTTTCTAGACGCCCCCAAAAGACCGCACCATCTACAGACAGGATTGTAAGACATGAGGCTGTCAAGAATCCCTGGATCATAAGCATTGAACTTTAACAAGGAAAACCATGTGGTGTTATGAGCTGTGGAATGTGATCTTCTTTATATATACTTGTATACTCCAATCTGTCTTTCCAGACAATGTATGCAATGGAAATCAAGATTTTATGTCTTTTTGTCTTGGAAAGAAAAGAAATGGCAGAGTGAATATGTACGGAAGGTGTGAGATGATAAGTGACCTAGGTCAAAATGGCTGTCCCAGAAATAATACATCAAGCTGTATTTTGACACTTGCCAATGTATGATGATTACCAACAAGTTACAGTAATGTGGTGGATGCATTCATCTACTGCAGACCTCTATTAAGAGGATTAGTCAACCTCTGGTCTTGCAGCTTTTCATGATTGCTATGATTTTATTCTGTATTCTCTATCGCACAAATGCATTTAACTTGTACAGGGTCAACAGTATACATGCAAGCCACAACTCATTGATGTGAATCTTGCTCTCAACATACATGTACACCCAGCATTTGTGGCTCTATTGCTTCCATACAGAGTGCTCTGGGCTGATAGAGAGTGAAATTGATTGGGCAATGGATAATAGTGTTGACAGTAGTGAGTGGAGAGGATGGTGGATGGTTTGTGGATAGTGATATATGTATCACTATTCTCATCAGATTCAGATGATGACGAGATTTGTAGTCCTTGTAAGGAAGAAAGTGAAAGTGAGACTGATTTTCCTGATCCTGGGAAAGGGCAAATGGTAATGCAAGGAGAAATAACTTTCCCCATGCCAGATATTGGTGATGTTGATGGTGATGAGGATGATAGTGCTCATGGGGATGAAGATGATGGTGGTCATGGGGATGAGGATGATGGTGGTCATGGGGATGAGGATGATGGTGGTCATGGGGATGAGGATGATGGTGGTCATGGGGATGAGGTTGATGGTGGTCATGGGGATGAGGTTGATGGTGGTCATGGTGATGAGGATGATGGTGGTCATGGGGATGAGGATGATGGTGGTCATGGGGATGAGGATGATGGTGGTCATGGGGATGAGGATGATGGTGGTCATGGGGATGAGGATGATGGTGGTCATGGGGATGAGGATGATGGTGGTCATGGGGATGAGGTTGATGGTGGTCATGGTGATGAGGATGATGGTGGTGATGGTGATGAGGATGATGGTGGTTATGGTGATGAGGATGATGGTGGTCATGGGGATGAGGATGATGGTGGTCATGCTGATGATTGTACATAGTTGATTGTCAGTGTGAAATCATGGCTATTTTCATTGTCTTGAAATCAGATCTAACTTCCAGGCACTTGTGAGCCCATGTATGGTTTTAAATCTTGTTTTTATCTCCAATTCCCTGCAAAAAGACAACAACACTCAGGAAAAAAAGGTTTGTTCCAACATTAATTTCAATTGGAAAAAAATGTTTTGGTTTTTGAATATTTAGTTTTACATAAACTGAGTCATGGAGTGGATTAAGTTTGTGAACTGAGGTTCTGTTTTATGCAATAGGATAATGGGAATCCAAGATGTGTTTGTTATGCCTTGAGTAACTATGTAAATAGCCACTTTGTAATCTACAAATGAAGAATATTTACTGCAATATTCTAATCTAAACTAGATGTGAGAAAACTTTGTGCACTGCTTGACATGTATCAGCTGATACCAATATTCTATCATTGAACCTTTTCTGGATTCATTCCAGATGATCTCAAAAGAATTTATAGGCATTGTACTTTGAAAAATGAATATTAAGTATACATTGGCTGAATAGCTCATTAGATTAGGGAGTTAGTGTTCAGTGTTTGCTGAGAAGATAGTGAGAAAAAACTGAAGGATAAGTAAAAGAGTAAGACCATTTGCTCTACTTGTATATGAATACCTAAGGAAAGTATGTGATGGCAGTCACAAATTACCTATGTGAGATGGAAAATAGAATAGTAATGCCAGGAGAAGCATGAATGTTGGCCTTTCTCTCATAATTAGTTTTGGGGAAACAGTTGTAAAGATTTTATATATGTTTATATATGTTGGATTAGAATGAACTGTGGAACTTTTCTCGTTGGATTTGATTGCTTGATTGATTTTTTACCTTAAGTTGTACATCAGGAGCATATGACATTAATAATTTTTGTGAATCTTATATTTCATTAATGAGCACAAACTTTTATCACTAATAATAGTAAATGAATAATAAAAGAAATAATAATATTAAAATTATATTTTTTTTCAACTTTAGCTTTTCAGCATATTGTGCTGTATGTATTAGTTACATGTTATGTTAATTTTGTAAAAAGTATCAAAAGATTAAGTAGATTTTAGTAAAGCTTTATTGTAGTTTGAAACATTTATGATATTATTTTGGCATATATATTATATATATATATATATATATATATATATATATATATATATATATATATATATATATATATACTATATATATATATATATATATATATATATATATATATATATATATATATATATATATATATATATATATATATATATATATATATTCAGTGTAGTAGTGTAGTTGTCTGTAATGGATGAGTTGATAAAGCATAAGGTCATATGTAGGTATGCATAAATTGAATGATGACTTTAATTTCAGGAATTGTACTTGTTATAGTGATCTATTTATAGGAGTAGAATTAATAAGGTGGTGGATCAGTATGTCCTCTTTGATGCTGTTACTTAATGACACCTGTACATTAGGGGGATAAACCTAACAGCTTCATATGTTAGTGGGCAGATCACCTGATTTATTATTGGATGTTACATGGAAGGAATTAAGGTCATGGGATGTTGCACATAAGAAGCCTCTTTGGCCAGTGGTGGCATCAGAAAATTTTCATTGGGGGCCTAAGGGTGGGTGAAGTAAAATGTGGGGAAGCTTCACAAAATGTCATCAGAGTTAAGCAGTGGCGGTAAATTGCTTTTTATGAACACTAAGATACAATATTAGGGGAGCTGAAGGGGGACTGAGATCATTATTGAAGGGGGTCAAGCCCCCCTTGCAGCTGCCACTGTCTTTGGCCAATTGAGTGAGACTTGCTCCAAGGCTCCTCAGATAACATAAAATGCACAGCCATGCTGAACATCCACTATCTCATCTTTATCATTCCCATCCATCCATCCAGTTGCCTTATCAGCAATGTTTCCTAAGCAGTTATAGCATCTCTACTCTCACTGGTAATCTACTTGATCCTCTTATTGTTACCACCTAGATTTGTATCTAATCTATTGCAATGGTGAATTGTGAAGTGCTTTGAGTTTGTCCTGTTACTACCCTTCCGTGTTGAGGTGCTTGAGACAATTATCAAGTGTCAGGATATCTTGGCTGCCAAGGTCAGGTAGAAGTGGTTACAGGTCACCTAGAAACAGGCTCTTAAAAAAAAGTGTCAGATACTCTTTTTTTTTGTGTAGGACATTTCAATTCATTTCTTATCATGGAGGGAGTGAAAGGATGATGAAGGTTTCTTAGTAAGGAAACTGTAGAGAAGAAAATTGCATAAATCAGTTTCTCAGCATTCCATTTGAAGTGTTGGGAGTAACCAAGAATCCTTGGGAGTAGCATTAGCTCCCTTTGTGTTTATAGGATCTCATATTGAATCTTATTGTAGCAGCACTATTCCTTCAGTATTAATTGTTTATGTGTCTAACACATTGTCTCTCTGATAATGAAGATGCTCATCTACTGAAGTGTTAGCTATGTATATAGGAACACACAATTTTGCAGGATGAATGTTGTGTAGAGTGAATGTAGAATTATCTTTTACTTAAAGATAATATATGATAATAGTGAACAAAATAAGAAAGCCAATTAGGGATAGCCATTGAAGGAATAAGCTATTTATACAACCAGCCAAATACATATTCCATAAAATAAGAATTGATTTAAGTTGTAAGAGCTCTGCATTGATAGAAAAAAAATATAGGATATGTCAGATGTTTGATACAAGGTTTAGTGTCCATTTTATTTATTTATTATCTTTATAAGCTTTATGGTAAATTACATTTTGACTGTATGTAGTGTGCCACGTAATGCGAGCTTGTTGAAGATTGCTCATAATAAAATTTCTAGACCTTTTTTTTCTTTTTCTCTGATGAAACCTATATCAAAGAGTCCTAAAGTCTGTTATTATTGGCATTACACTGAAATGCAAGTAATATGATATGATATTACATATGCATTAATTTATATTATGAACAATGTGTGTGTTGTTACTAAGGTTCATCAATCAATGTATATTTTGATTGACTCGCGCTTGATTTGATGTTAGTATTATGAAATAGGATGTTGCAGCAGTGTTACCCATATTTATTCTCTGACATATTCTCTTTAGACAGATCCCGTTGTGGATAGATCTAGATCGATTGATTAATTTTGTTTCTGGCGACTCAAATCCGCACAGCTTCACTGGTATGTGGTGTATATTACTCCTTTAAGTAGGTTACACATAGGCTTAATAGATAACTGGTGAAAAAGAAAATGCTGGGAAACTAAAGATATTAGGGAGGAAATGTAAATAACAATACAGTCTTCTAGAGATTGATTCTCTTAGTCTTACCCGTTAAAATTAATTTAAAGATTATATTTTGAACGAACTAGTACAAGTTTAAGTCTATACTGAGTGGGTAAGAATGTAGTTGACATTAGGGTTTATGTTGTGTTTTTTTTTTTTTTAATTAAGAATTATGAAAGATACAAAAATGCACTGAAATAAAAGGAAGTAAAGAAAAAAAAAATAGGCTAAGAATATAGATAAATAAGTGGAAAGAGGAAAAATCGTGAAATGCATGAATGAAAATACCCAATATGAAAAAAAAAGAACGAGAAAATAAGCGCTTAGCAGGCTGTGAGGGATATCCAAATAATCATAGGATGAAGAAAACGAAAAGGAAGACCAAGTCAGAGTCACGACCTCCAAAAAATTAGAGTGAATGCTGAAGAGCGATTCGTGAGTGTCTGTGGCGGCGTGGCGGGACGCGGGAGGGATTGGGAGTGAGAAAGGAAGCTACGAGTGTGTTTGCTTGTGTCACCTTCCCCTCCCTTCCCTTCCCATCTTCCCATTATCAGTGTAGCCCTCTCAAGACACTGTAGGATCCTTGGACTATACCAATTGGAGTGTGAAAACCAGTTAACTACCCGTGTATCTTATGAGGATTGTAGGAAGGTAGGTGTCTACACTTGTTTGATGTTGTTTATGGTTTATATGGCATCATACCTGGAGTGTTTTACGGGAGGTGCGTGTGTGGAGTGTGGCCTGGCATGGTATTTGTGCCTGTGTTGGTGTGTGGCTGGTGTGTGTAGTGTTATGTAAGGTAGGGGGCTGTGTTATCAATGGCTTGGGGAAGGTGTTGGTTAGGCCTATCAGGAAAGACACTTGCCAGGTAGGATGTTACGAAAGTCAATCAGTTGTTTATGTCAGGTTGTGATTGTCACGTATTACAGGAGCTGTTTGTGTCAGGATGGATGTGTTGCGAAATACTAGTTTGTGTTCGTTCAGTGGGAGTCGCCCGATTTCAAGAACGAAATTGGCGGCTCAGCGCGCCGCGTTTGTCTTCCATAAACGTTCTCATCACCACCATGGCAGGCTAAGTTGTCATGATTCGAATAAGATGCTCACATTTGCACAATGCATCAAATCTTATCTAATTACAAAAACTAACTACATTACTCCAAATAGTCCCTATCTACAGCCAGCCTTGGTCTAACCTTGGTATTCAGAACAAAATCAATATCGGCTTTATTAGTTTGTGATACTATAGAATATTTAGAATGGAGTGTAGTCATGTAGATGCGCACTACTGAAGTACTGGTAATTCCTTGTATTAACTTGTGTGTTGGTGATGGAAGTGAGGCAGTGTGCCTGATGAACACTGGGTAGTTGAGGCAGCCTGAACAAAGTGGGATTTGATTCATTAGGGTGTTGGTGACATGGCAGGAATGATCTCTTCACTAGAAAGCAAGATGTTATTTTATATTCACTTCATTATGCTCTACAACATTGGAAATATGATTTTTGCATACTTTATAGGATTCCCAGAAATGTATCCCTCTTGAGTTTCAATGGGAAATCCAGTTTTTGAAATATGTAAACATGTGCACTTCCATCATAAAGATTCCCTGGACCTGACCTTGTAGGATAGGTTAGGCTAGATCAGTGTCCCTGATGGGGGTCCAAGTGGAGCACAGTCCCTTGGATAGTTAGGTTAGATCTAAGTTAGGTTAGGTTAGTATATCCCTGAAGGGGCACTAGGGATTGTCCTGTAAGTTTAAAGATTTACCGAGAACTACTACTTACTTATTCTGCTAGAAATTCTCATCAGCAATACTATCTGTGGAAAGGTAAATGCTTCTTTTTCAAATGAACTGGTTACCACCATGTCACCGATATTGCTTACCTGGTTAAGTCAAATGAACTTTTCCTTAATTAAGCTGGTCCACCCAATTTTTTATATACATATTTTCAGTATTCATTTATTTAGATATAGACAGAATCTAGTGATAAATTTCATGTATCATTGATGTAAGTGTATTTTCTGCTGATATGCTAAGAATTTTGCATTTGTATAAATCTTTACGTGAGGGGTGAAGTGACTTCTCTTGTAAATTGAAATCAAGAGAGAGAGAGAGAGAGAGAGAGAGAGAGAGAGAGAGAGAGAGAGAGAGAGAAACACAATATTTAATGCTGATGGTTGTTTATTATGCACTTTGTGGTGAATTACTACCATAAACAAACTTACATTAGCTCCACACAATCAGTTTTATTCTGTGACATTTTATTATATCTCTTGATATGTCAAATTTTTTAAAAACAAGCTCAACCTAAAGTGTAATATATGTAGAAAGCAGACAACTAAGGGTGTTTGATGTTGATATATCTTTCGGTTGTTCTAATACTATGGATGATTATCTATGAAAAAAAAGATACATTACCAGGGGATCATGGTCAGAGTACAAGTGTGGAGTGTGTGTGAAATAACAATAGTCACCTGATAGTAAGGTGGATGTGGGGGTCTAGTTGGAGGGTCAGGCATTCAAAAGATAATTTGAGATTGGTGAAATTAAAGAGGCCTTATCTTTCAGTGATTTTGTAAAAAGTAAGTCATGCTAATTTGGTTACACAATTGTGGTAACTCACAAGGAAGGACATGGACTTTGTAACTAGTAAAATCATACCACATCTACTGATTGTACTTTATGAAGTCAAGATAATTAAGAATCTTGTGAGTGTCTGAGAGAGAGAGAGAGAGAGAGAGAGAGAGAGAGAGAGAGAGAGAGAGAGAGAGAGAGAGAGAGAGAGAGAGAGAATAGTGATTGTAGAACAAGAACTATGACGATTAATTAAGGAGGTAAAGTGACCTAGCAATATCAGGGATGAGTTTTATAAGCATTATATATTAGTAACATTTTTTGGTTATCACCCTGTACTCTTGGCCTTGCTTATCGTGGCACTCAGGGCTCAGGGTCATGGCCAGGGATGGTGATATGCTCATTGACCGCCTGGGAAAGGATAGGTTCTTGACTCTCAGAATATTGGCACCTCAGACTGCCTCATGATTATTTTACTTTCTTCTGTATTTTTTTTGTGTGGATATTTTGATAATTTGTCATTTTCTTCTTGTTTTTTATCATCAATATAGTTGTGATGACGGTGATGAAAGTAATGGTGATGATGCGGAATTGCTTTATTTTTGTATGTGTATGAAAAATAGAAAAAGGAATGTGTTGATGCCTTTTATCGATTAAGAAAGATATGCAAAAGAAGAGTATTATTTCCACTTGGTATGTGTTTTATCTAAAACACTTTTGTCACTGTAATTGTTTATGCACTTTGTAAAGATGTATGAGGCCAAATCCAGAGTAAAAAACTTAAGAACATGAGTAAAGCTAAAAGAAGCCATCACATGGACGTGGCAGTCCCTGTATGAAATATTCCTACCAATCATCCTCATTCAGAAATCTGTTTAAGCTACTTACCTAATGACGTGGCACCAAATAGCAACCTGATTAATGAGTTTATTCCATTCATTTACCACTTCATTTGAGGATCTTTCCTTCACCTTTTGAAATCTAACTTTAATAAACCTGCACTCATTATTTTTACCCTGTTACATCATCATTACTACTACTACTACTACTACTACTGCTATAGTGCACAGTAGTTGTAGTGGTAGTTGTTGTTGCTTTAACTATCTTATTTGCCTTGATAAATTGGTGATGTGTGAGGATAAAAGACACCAGAGAGAGAGAGAGAGAGAGAGAGAGAGAGAGAGAGAGAGAGAGAGAGAGAGAGAGAGAGAGAGAGAGAGAGAGAGAGAGAGAGAATCATTACTGTGCAGCAACATTGGAGCCTGATGGATGTGTTTGAGGAAATAAGAGCAGCTAAGGTCACCGTGTCACTAGAGGGAGGTGACTATTGACTGAACCCTGTCGCCGCCGCCTTCCCCCCCACCCCCCACCCCTCCCACAGGCCCCGTTCCCTGTTGTTTTGAATGAAATGTTTCAAATATTCATACATTCCCTGCATGCGTGTCATTCTTTTCCTCCACTTCCTCCTCAGTGGCAGCACAACAACAATAGTATTATCTATGTTGGTGGTGATGGTGGTGGTGATGTTTTACTTTCAAAATGGGTTAGTGACCGATAATAATAATTGATTTATATCCATATGTCCGTAGATTTATTTTATTTCTACCATAATATTGCTCTTTCCTTTTTAAAATCCTTGTATCGGTGTCAACTTTTTTTTTTTTTTACCGTCCGTATCCTCACCGCTTTATTGAACTCTTTCTTATTAAACTCAGCAATGCATCAGACACACACCTCGCTGGTTTGTTTCTCCCTGCGAGTCACGTTGATTCAAACCCCAACACTTCCCGCCATCAACAGTGTCAATTTTTTCCTTCATTCTTACCGTCTTTTTCCTCATGACACTTACCCATTCCACCTTACCTCCCTGCATCTCCCTCTCTCCCTCTTCCTCCATACCTGCTTCCTGGCCTCCCTCCCTGCCCTTATTTCCTTTCCTCCCTCTCTCCTTCACTCTCTTCCTCCCACCATATCCTCCCTCCCTCGGTAACGGGTGAGGATAACGCGCGTGACGTCATATGAGGTGATCTTGAAACCCCGCCTCTCTCTCTCTCTCTCTC
>CM035187.1:7233912-7251527 GCA_020233015.1 Callinectes sapidus | reverse complement strand
AAGCCATGGGATGAAGGTGGTGGTGGTATTAGTGGGGTTATTGTGCGTGTGGAGCGTGTGGTGGCCGAGCATTAGTGAGAGAGAGAGAGAGAGAGAGAGAGAGAGAGAGAGAGAGAGAGTCTATATTGCATGTGTGAGTCAAGTAGTATCAGCGTGTGTGTGTGTGTGTGTGAAGTGAGAAATCTTAACCTTCGAGCTTTGTCTTTCGGTGAGGGCAAGATAAGAGATCAGTGACCAGTGACCAATGCCCACACACTTGGCTGTCTCCCCGTCTAGACCATTGGATACCACGAGCATCTCATCTCTGGCCACCACGAGGCTGATAGGAGGAGCGTGGAGGTGTGTGTGTGTGTGTGTGTGTGGTGGCGACGGTCAGGGTGCAGTGAGCTCAGTTGTGGTGCCGGTGGTGCTGTTGGACGGTACAGTGTAGTAGTAGTAGCAGTGGTAGTGGTGGTGGATGGAACACGTGTCTTAACAGGATACCAGTGTGTTTATAGGCTCCGTATTCTACGACTCTTTACTTCCTTCTCTCACCGCGACTATTTTCAGAAGCTACACAGATGATTGGCTCGGTTCTCAAGAGTGTTTCTCGTGTCACTATTGGCAAAGCGGCCTTGTAAATCTAACTTCAGCTGGAGGCTTGTGAAAGTAGTGGTGGTGCGATACAGAACCGTTTTATAATAGCAGCGGTATGGGGAGGGTTGTGTTATAGTGACAGTGGTGGTATCATGAGTAATATTTGATAAAAAAAGATAATGGATTACAAGGTGACTTCATACAACATAGGTCTAGGTTCTTACTCTGTTCGATTTCACATTATACACTTGACTAACTGGGGTACGTCGTGTTCGTCTTGATTGTGAGGGCTAATGTAGACGTTGGTCGGTGGGCTAACGTTTAGTGTGTGTGAATAGTGAGTGTACGTATTGTACATGAGGCATAGTGACAGTAAGTGAATAATTATGGTGTTATGGTTCGTGTAAGTGGTGGGGATATGAATTGTGTTAAAACACAAGGGATGTTTTCAAGGACACGGAGATGATGTGTCGGGTTCTTTTGAGCAATTTTCCTATTGATGCAGAGTGCGTTTGAATCATCACCGCCATCATGGAAACAACCCATAAGACCCCCAGAGTATGCGAGGAATTGTCGAGTTAAGGCTTGGAAACATTTGTGAATGCGCTGGTCCCTGCATGCACTGAAGAAAGGGGCAGCAGCATTCACTCCCAGATGTAAGCAATGCATGGTGGCGAGTCGCGGGAACCTGCATGGCTGTTCTCGACTGAAGATTGATTAGAAAATTGCGTGCCTGCATACCCTTCGTGACTCGATACAAGAACACTGAGGACAAAAGATGTAGTCTCTTGGTTTGTGTTTGGCGTAACGAAGAAATAAAGAATAAAATGGGGAAGGAAGAGTGGTAGAAGAAAGCCATGAATTGAGAAGGAAAATTTATAATAAACAGATCGAGTTTAGGTACTAAGAGGGGGAAAAGATGAAAATTAAGTAAGCGCAAGTTAAAACTATTTATTACTGAAAAGAAGAGAGAGAGAGAGAGAGAGAGAGAGAGAGAGAGAGAGAGAGAGAGAGAGAGAGAGAGAGAGAGAGAGAGAGAGAGAGAGAGAGAGAGAGTTATTAGGAACATGTGTTGGGGGAGGAAAAATAGTAAAGGACGGATGGTTTACGGTCTTGGCCATTACGGGATAGGGGATGAGGGGGAGGAAGTGTGGGTGAAGGTAAAACAAGGAGAAAAGTAACACAGGAAACAGGTGCAGATATAGTATAGTAGGAAGCGCGATTCTGTGTGAAGACTTGTTTGCCCGATTTGCTTGGCTTCTCATCCCTACGGAATTTCCCCCTGGCTTCCTGTTAGACCAACCATATTACTGTTACTCTTATACCACCATGTTGACTATTCCTGTTACACCAGCACACTATCACTACCACGAAAAAATCTGCTTTATAATTTTTCAGAACTTGGGAACATAAGAAAATAGAGAAACTTTTATTTTATTTATTTATTTTTTTTAGCAACTTTTTTCGTTTTATGTTGCCCTTAGCCAGTTTTCATCTCTTACATAAAAAAAAATCAGGTCTCTATATAAGTCTGTGCTTAAAATATGTAAACCTATTTCCACATATCATTCCCATCCATAGTCTTTTAACCCTTCCACCGTGATACAAGACAACTAACAACATGACTAGCAATGCATGAGGTCTTTATCAACATCTGTGAGAAAGGAAGGCATAAAAAAGAGTACATTTTGCAATTTTTACCTAGTTTAAAGATTTCAGGTACCCATTGAACAAATAAAGAGTGATCAATTATTAAGAAAAGATGGAGCAAATAGCAGTGAAAGGCTTGAAGCACACTAATGACTGCCCTAAGAACCTGATTTTGAAGTCCATTCCATTCATTTACCACATAAACATTCATCTTAACAGAAAGTAAAAAAAATCCCTCTATTATCTCCACCATGTTTATGACCATGATTCGTTTTCTTCCACAGCAATGGGGGACTTTGCACTGAATCTGGGGCTGAATTTGATCCGGGCTGGGGTTTGCATCTATGACATCATCACCTACCCCATCTATGCCGTGGTGCAGCAGCCATGGAAGGACCGCAGACTCATGAAGAGGAAAAGGGTAAGAGAGAGAGAGATTATTTTGAGTGTTGTATGGTTATGTTTGGGCATATGTGGTGTTGTTTTGTATGTGTTCATGGTGTTATGGCCACACTTGCCCTCTGCTGCTAGTCCAACATAAAACCTCTCTACTCTACTTCACCATATCTTACCATGACAGACTGTATCAGCTCCATTATACCTTCAAGGGCCTTCCACACTCCAGATATTGCATTCACAGTGAAAAAGCTCTATGAATGCAAATTTCACTGGTAGCTCTCTCTCTCTCTCTCTCTCTCTCTCTCTCTCTCTCTCTCTCTCTCTCTCTCTCTCTCTCTCTCTCTCTCTCCTTAGGTTGGAGAAACTTGCTTGTGACACTGGTTTTCAATGGTTATTTTTTATGGTTCTAGGAATAGATTAAATATTGTTATTCATACTGTATGACTTGTACAGATTGTGTGTGTGTGTGTGTGTGTGTGTGTGTATGTGTTTCTATCAGTCTATACAGTGACCAGACATGCATCCTCCTAAGAAATCAGAGCCTTTATTAATAAACAACAAAATATTATTGTTATTTTCAAGGTAAAGATTACTTTCAAAGATGCTCCTAACTAGAAAATTACTCAAAAGTTGTAAGTTGCTCCTAAAAGTGCTCTCAAAATGAGCCAGAGATGAAAGTTCCTCAGACAGTGTTTTACATGACCCAAGAGTGAAGTTTGTCCTGTCAGCAAAGGCATATTATAATATATGCATACATATCTGTCTTGATTATTTTATTTACAGTTAGGAACATCTAATCTTAAATGTTTGAAGATCTTTCATATTACTAATTCATTATTCCATGCATAACTCTCCCTATTAAGTTCATCATTAGTTTATTCCCTGCAAATGGCAAGTATCCTTTGATTCACCACATCCTTTGATCTTCACAGCACCTCATGGCCTCTATCCCTCAGTTAGGTGCATTGTTTCAAGGCCATCAGTTAAGGTTTGTGATCAGGATTCATCAGAGGTGGGCTTTGCCTGAAGCTATCAGTGGGAATGGTCTCCCTCATGGTGCCACAGTGCAACTCAGCCAGTATATATTGATCCTTCTCTCCTTCCTCTACCCTCTCTCCCTGCATCCTTCTCTCCCTTGCACCGACAGTTATCCAATATCCCCTCCCCACTGGCAGATGTGTGTATGTATTGTTTCCTTCCTCTTGTCATCCTTTCATGTATAGAGTGCACTTTCATATGAGTCTGTACAGAGATATACATACACACTTCTCTCTTGATATCTTAACTTGTGCATCATTCTCATCAAAATATTCATTGACTCTTTCATTCTTACTTCTTCATTTCAAGAGATGTGGGCCAGCTACTTTTTTTTGGTTAATCTGTACAACATACCATACTCATCTTAGTCTTTTCTTATTGTTCCAGACATTTATCTGCTTTCTTTTTAGGGTAAAAATCTCAATGACTCTCTCTCTCTCTCTCTCTCTCTCTCTCTCTCTCTCTCTCTCTCTCTCTCTCTCTCTCTCTCTCTCTCTCTCTCTCTCTCTCTCTCTCTCTCTCTCATCATTAAGTAAATCCTTCTTTCCTGTCTGTGCGCATCTTTAATGCTCACCTGCACTTAATGTATATAACTAACACTTATAGGCACCACCACCACCATCACCATTATGTTTGTCTGTAGATTTCACACTTTTTGATAATGCAGTGACTAAAACCATAAGAACAATCTAAAAACCAATTTTATTATGACCTGAGCATTTTGAAATAGTGTAGGTGCCACACAGAAGTGATTCAGGATGTAAGCCATTTTTATGTGCATTAGATTAGATCATTAATCAACACAAATCTCAGTTTTTTTTTTCACATTGGCCCTAGCATCCTTATCTTTCCCTCTTTCATGACATGTTTCTCCTTTCAGGCAGTGGAGGTGGCTGTCTCAGAAGGCATCTGCTACCACAACAACGACCCACCACATGACTTCCAAGTGGAGATTCGCGATGCCAAGATCACCACTTTGGAGGGTGCTATGTCTTATGCCTGTAAGAAGCACAAGAACAAAAGGGCTGTGGGTACTCGCCAGATCCTGAGGGAATCTGAGGAGGTACAGAAGAATGGCAAGGTGTTTAAGAAGGTGAGTTGTGCCAGGGATTCAATTGCAGTTAGGGAGAGGAGTGGCTGCTTGAAAACAATAATAGTATGTATAAAATCTATTCATATGATAATGATTTTACAAAGTTTCTATTTTGTATGTGGTTAAAACTAGCTACATGCTTATTGGTTACTTTCATCTTTCAGTATGAGCTTGGTGAATACTCCTGGCTGACCTACACAGAGGTGGACAAGATGGCATGTAACTTTGGCAGGGGTCTTCGGTCTGTTGGCCACAAATCCAAGGAGAACATTGTCATCTTTGCTGAGACACGGAAAGAATGGCTCATTGCAGCTATGGGATGCTTCAAACAGAACATTCCCCTTTGTACTCTGTATGCTACTCTGGGAGATGAGGCGATAATACATGGCATCAATGAGACAGAGGTATGGAGAAGGAGAAGGAGATAAAGGTAGATTGAGGGGGAGTAATATGTGATGGTAGGAAGAGAAAGAAGTAAGAGTTTCTGATAGTGAATAGGAAAAGAAAAGATTTAAAGATGTGAAGTTATGATGTGATCAAAGCAATTTGTATTTAATCTTATCCATGTTCATAGGATACTTATATTGGTTTGATTCATAGGATACTTATATTTTAGTGTCCACATTTGTGGTATCATTTGTGTACAATTTCATTCTCACATCTATTGTGTTGTATGTGTGCCAATTTCTTGCCATTGTCCTCATTCTTAATAACACTTTTCAGGTGAGACACATCATCACTTCTCATGAGCTGCTTCCCAAGTTCAAGACACTGCTGGATAAGTGCCCTAATGTAACACACATCACCTACTTCTCAGACCAACTCAAAGAGACCTCCCTAGATGGCTACAAGGACGGCATTGTCTTTAACTCCTTCCAAGACATCATCAAGAAAGGCGAAGCCAGTACATTTTCAGGTAGGTCATGTTCCGTAACAGAAAATCAAGAGAATTGCCACTCTCTTATCTTGATTGATCATTTAATCTTTTAAGAGAAGGGATACACATCCTTATGTACTAGAAAAGTCTGTTAATCTAAGCACCAATGATTCAAATTTCCCATTAATCTGAATTTTGAAGGTGGGGTGAAAAAATCATGTGTCCAAAATTAAATCTCTGTGCAAATTCAAACCAGGTACCAGACGCACCCTAGTGGGAGGGGTGGAAGTAGATGCTGCTATCAATGCTCCTCTACCCTAATATACCCTCCATAACAATAAACTTTACTGTCCAGTGATGAATTTTTATAGATATGTTGTTTGAATGACATGGTATTATAGTATGGTATGCCCTGTAGACTTCAGGTGATAATGGGAAGAAACTGGTAATCCATACCATTTCTGGTCTCTTGCTCTTTGGATTAACAGACTTTTACTGTAGTTTTGAAAGAGGTTGTTACAGATATCATAGTCTATATTTCCTCTCATATGGTCCATGGATTCAAGTCAATTTTTCATATCTCCCTTTGTGTCTCATAGAGCTCAGAAACCTTCTCAAATTAACAATCGGTGGGAATCTCATTCTAACCTTAATCCTTTCTTTCAAATTTATTCCTTTTTCAAATCATCCATCCTTTTTGTTAGTAAAAGCAGATCTACGTTTTCCTCTGAGGTATATTGCAGACCTCTCACTTCAGTTATTTGTCCTTTGCTTCTCTAAGCCTGCTTTATATTTATTTCTCTTTCTCAAACACCTTTTCTTTGCTCTTCTTGTACTTTACTCTTCTTCTCCTCTTGCAGATGAGCCTCCACATGAAGAGGACACTGCCATCATCATGTACACCTCAGGATCCACTGGTGCCCCCAAGGGAGTTGTCATGTCCCACTACAATCTTGTCAATGGTGTTATTGGTTATGCAGTTGGGTTGGATGTTCAGCCCGATGATGTCTACCTAGCATACCTGCCCCTTGCTCATGTGTTGGAACTCATGGCAGGTATGTGTGTGTGTGTGTGTGTGTGTGTGTGTGTGAGTCACAAAAATTACAATAATCCCTTGACTACCACTTGTTATACTTTTCTCCAGTTACCAATCACTCTTAGACTTCTCTATTTTTGTTTCACAGCCACATCTGATCTTGAAAATGGGTAGAAATTGCAAAATGTGTTCCTCCCATCAACAACTTTTTTGTAGATGCCTATAAGAATTTCATACATTGCATGATGGTGCTGATCATTGTGTTGTATCGAAGTTTAACATAGACTTATTCCTGAAAATTCTTGAGATTTATATGAATGTTCAAGTAGTTAATGAAGGATGGTGTGTCTCACAGAGTCAATGATGATGATGTTTGGTGTGCCTATGGGGTACTCTACACCCTTGACAATGACGGACCGGTCCAGCAAGGTGAAGCGAGGATGCTCGGGTGACTGCACCGTCCTCAAGCCCACCATGATGGCTGCTGTGCCTGTAAGCTATGCTTGATAAGTTATTGAAATATTGAGTGACAAACAGTGAATTGCAGCACGTTATTGATTGTTCAATATATTAATTGGTTAGTTTTAGAACTTTTATAGTCTTGCTAACATTTCACAATCTCGCGTAGAATATGAAATTGTTTTGTTCATCTTCCATTTGTATCTCATGTCTTTCTTTCTTCACTTAATTTTGCCTTTCTTAATTTCACAGCTTATACTGGACAGAATCTATAAAGGTATTCTAGACAAAGTTGCTGCTCAGGGACCTTGGTTGGGGATGCTCTTTGATTTTGGCCTGGAGTACAAGTTGAATTGGATGCAGCGTGGCTGGAACACTCCCATATGTAACTGGTGAGTGGAGTCCAGTAATGCTGTGGTGGTGGAAATCACATTTGTTGTTTCTCTCATTGTAGCATCATGACATGGATCCCATTTGTGATGATTTTATTGTGTCGTTATAATCATCACTATCATTATCATTGTCAGTAATCATATGCTTTCATTTTTAGGATTATGCTTTAGAAACAAACCACTTACTAAAATGGATAAGGACACTGACTGTTCATCTCCTTGAAATAATTCTGAATTGTTCTGCAACAGTTTACTTTACTTTGTGGATTGTCTTAATTGTAATGCATTTTAAGGCCTTTTGAGATCCAGGTAGGTAGGTGGCACATTCACAGTGGCCTGGCAGGCATCATGGTTGGATTTGTGAAATTGTTAATTATTACTGTAGACGTATTTAATTTTCTCCAGTATTTTTCTTGAATTTATCCCATACATTCACTGTCACTGTTTCAGTAGGAAACTGCAAGAGATTTATTGACAATTGCAGTTGGCAGATTTGTTATTAGCCTCCTTCCTTGCCTGGCCACTGTGAATTTGTCATTCACCCACACTTGAATTTCAGAGTGCTGCTAAAAAGACCTCAAAATGCATATGTGCATAGATCTTTTTTTTGATTTATAATAACTTGTATCCTCACATCATTTTGCCTTATCCTGATGTACACATTTGTCAGTCTGTTTAGCTGCTTGGTTTTGATGACTAGCTAGCTCCCTGACCCCTTACTCGATGGAAGTGATCATATTATGTGTCTCTTGTCATTCTTTCATTCTGATATAAATATCTTCCACAGTCTCCACTAGTGACATCAGCTGAAGTAATGTATAATCTTCACATAAATTCTTTAAATATTAGAAACACATATAATTTGTGTTGCTTGCATGACAAATTAGAAATTTTTATACATTTTTGCATGGTATTCTTTCATTCATTAGTACTTCTCTTATACACTAGAGACTCAATACTTGAACAAAAAGAATAAGCACTTGTTACTCTCTGTGATAGGGAGCAATGAAATTAGCCTCCTCATCTTCTGCTGTATTTTCAGTATTCCATGCCAAACTTAACTTTTTACATTATAAAACAATGCTTTCTTGAGTTTTTTTATTGGTTATGGATCCTTTGTGTTCCTGCTGTGTAGCTTCTATTTGTTTCATTGTTCTCTATGACTTATCTTCCATGCCTTCACCAAAAATCATTTCATTGCCTCTATGATTCTTTTCATGTGTATTGCTTTCACTATAATATTTGTGTTTCTGCTCCTCTACTGCTTGCTATAATGGATATCATCTTTCTATTTATAATTGTGTCATGAGGATCACCTTGACTCCGTGGCACTGAATAATGTGAACTATTAAAATACCACTTCTCTTGACATAACGTGGCACTGAATAATGTGAACTATTAAAATACCACTTCTCTTGACATAAAATATATACATACTCTCTGTCTGAAATCATCACTTTGACACTACACCTCCTCCAGCAGGGTTAAGGTTTCATTATTGGGGAATCATGTCTCTTTGTTATATTATGGGGTTTACTAACCATGATGAAAGCACTGTTAGGAGTGCTGACTGTGCTGAGTAGTAGCTGTCAGCAGGTGATGCTGTATCAAAGTTTGTGAGCAACTTCATATGATTTTCCCACCCCTGGAGTAATGCCACCTTATGATTGGCTCCCTTTCCTCATAATGTCACAGTAGGGATGCCAATGAACCTTCTTAGGTGAGCTAGCGTCCTTCATTTGCCAACCACCACAAATCTTTGTGGATACTGGAGTGGGCAGTGGCAGCAAGGAGGAAGCCTTTGTTTACAACCACATGTATGGGCGTTTGAGTACCAGATTTTTTTTTGAGTATCAAGTCAAACTTTTGCGTTCGAACATGGAAAATTTTTATTTTTTAAGATGTTGGAGTATTGAATCTCCACTGTATTTGTTTTCTGTGTGCTTCATGATAGAAAAGGGCAACCATTAAACTAAACCATGGTTATCATAAATCTGTAACCTTTCAGACAGGAGAAGCAAACTTATTGAGTGTATTTGCTAGGGATTTAGCTATTGTAGCATAACTGTTGTTGACTTAAGTCCTTTTTTCTGCAGGTTTGTCTTTAGAAAGGTGAGGGCACTGTTGGGTGGAAGACTTCGTATAATGGCAGTGGGAGGAGCACCCCTGTCTCCAGACACACACAACTTTGTGAGAGCCAGTCTGGGAGTACCAGTGCTTCAGGTAAGAAGTCATGGAGAGTGTGGGAGTTAATTTAAATGTTTATGAATGAGTGAATGGCATTGAACGTGTAGTATATGGGTACAGAAGCAGGTGGGGAGACATGTTTTATGAATGAGAAATGATAGTAGAAGCAGGAGGAAAATGGTTATTTTGAGAGAATTTAAAGGATTTGATAGCCTGACTAAGAAAGCCAGATATACTGTACTGGCCACTTACTTAAGGAGGAGATGAATTTTGAATATAAAACAGATAATTTTGAGATAGAAAACACTATGTAGATTTAAATTTCTATGCTCCTACCAATATTTCTTTTAACATTCAATTCTCTGAGATATACCAAACCTGGGTTCTTCAAAGTACTGGGTGAGACTCAAAACTGGATCACAAGTTCATGTTCATTGGATTTCCACATCATAAACATATATATGAACAATAAACCAAAATAATTTTGTGTGTGAATCTTTGTCCATATTAGAGGTATGTGTAGTGGAATACTGTAAATGCTGAACTATAAGGTGATTTGGCATATAAGATGACCCTGAATTTTTGGGGGAAAAATTTGGGTTTTGAGGTAGTACCGCTGTATAAATTGATCCCCTTATGGTGGAGAGAGGCACTGCTCATGTGATGGGCTGAAAGAAGTGCATCACTGACAAGCCACAATATGAAGGGTTTGTATAGCAGTCATTTCTCTCACTTAAGTTCGTTACTATCATAGCAAAATTTCCTGTCCCCATTCTGCACAGTTCCTGGTATTACTGAGATCCAAATGGCAGGAATATTCTTTACTTCCTTTTTTTGATGACTACCACTATGGATCACAAGTTTATTGCTGGCATCTCACTGGGCACTGGGGAGCTGTGATATGATAGATAGGCTTGGATGGCCATTCCCTCACTCCCACCTTGCCACATGTCTTTAATTTTGTAATGAAATTAGCTGTGAAGGCTGTTATGATTTGTTAGCGTAATATAAGGAATATTTTTCTACCACGTTATGATTTTTGTTAGCCTTTTTGGCAACTGATGATTATTATCACGGTGTGGCAGGGTGCACAGCATGTAAACATGACAGCGCCATCAGTAAACTTTTGATATATGTAGAGAGAGGAGCTCACTTTGTCAATGAGCCAATGAATTGTGTATATATATATACACACGTAATGCAGGTACATAAGTCTGTGTGTTACAGTGGTACCTAATGTTCACCACAGTGTTATAGGGTTGTTTTATTCCAGGTATATAAGCCAACCCTTTGATTTAAGATCCTCAAAACTGGCAAGAAAACTTGTCTTATAGTCCGACTTATATGGTAGATGTACTGGGTTGCAAAGGAAGTATATGAAATAAAAAGTTAAAAGTATCTGCAGATATAGGTGAAGGTTATTAAAAATCATTAAGTGCTGAAGAGACTGGATGCTTTTGTCATGTGATTTTGCATAAAGGTTGAAAAAAGTACTGGCTGAGTGGGGTAGGAAATTATCATACGTACCATGATAGAACGATAAGAGTAGTAAAAATGGATTAATAAAATAAATGTAAGGTATTTTTAGAATAATGCTACTTTGAATTTAAAGTGTGAATAATTTGAAACTCACAATAAACTATGCATACCTTTCAGGGTTATGGCTTAACAGAGACCTGTGGGTGTGCCACCTTAATGGACCAATATGACCTAAGTGTGGGCAAGGTGGGTGCTCCGCTGCAAGTGTGTAATGCCAAGCTGGTCAACTGGGAGGAAGGAAACTACAGGATCACTGACAAGCCATACCCGCGGGGAGAGATTGTGATCGGTAGGTTTAAGAAAATTGTTATGTAGATGGTAGGTTGCATGGATATTACTCAATTTTTAGTTATACATTTTAGAAATTTAATGCATAGTTGCTTGCATGTCGAGTGTGAAATGGTTCTTTGAATCATGCAAAATTTGATGATACAGGTACTCCAGCAGTTTAGTAGTTCACCTGGTAGCAAAGTATTGGTACATAATGATAGCTAGCTGTTGATAATCTGGCATCACTTTATAATTCCTAATGTTTCTTTTCAGTTTCTATTCATTCCCCATGTGTATCTCAGGTTTCCTTTCTGGTCTATCTATTGCAGCAGTGGTAGATGTCCACTATTGGATGATAGAACTGTTCATTCACCAAGTATAAACATTCTTGAATTAAAGAAAACAAATATTTTATGCCAAAAGAGTATAGAGTAATATATGATACCTTTGTGAAAAAAGAGAAAAGATTTAGAATGACAGTCTTTCCATGAAGAATGACAAACCTAATTCATTATTATCGTGTTTGTCTTGAGTCACATTACAGCTTTACCAAATATAAGCTGATCAATATATGTTCAAAAGGTCAAAAACTTCAGTGCAATTTTTTTTCTAGGTGGTGCAAATGTTGCTGTTGGTTACTACAAGAACCCAAAGAAAACAAAGGAAGACTTCTTTGAGAGTGATGGACGAAGGTGGTTCAGAACGGGAGACATTGGAGAAATTGGAGAAGATGGTTGCCTGAAAATCATTGGTATGTACTGAAAAAGAGCTTTAGAGGAAGGTTATTTATACTAATCTCACTATCATAACAACTCTGGCAGATAAAAGCTGTTTGACTAAATATTTTGGAGTGCTGAAAAGGAGGACATAAAAAGACTAAGATTATGCAGAAATGAAATGAAATTTGGGTATAAGAGGAAGAAACCCCGTGAAGTGGTATGAGAATGATGGAATACTTGAGAGAGAGAGAGAGAGAGAGAGAACAGGTATCGAGGTAAATCAGACTAGAACTACACCGATATTCTAAGTAAAAATTGAAGAAAAGAAATCATTCCTCAATAGTTACAAAGCATTCAGAACAATTTAAATTTCTTCAGGGAATTCAAATTTTGTTAATTTTATATACATTGAAAACTAACCACATTAATTAAACTTTTCCAAACAGTCATTTATTTCCACTTACATATATTTTTAACACATGGTATTAAACATGTAGTAGCTTATAAGCTGGTTATTCTCTCCACTGAAAACTACTATGTGTATGAAGATTTGTAACTATTAGGTGCAAACTAACTTCTCATATGAGTGGAAGTTTCAGACTGTTTGATTTATGCATTCCCAGTTGCACTCTATAGAAACCTATGAAGTACATGTAATATTATCTTTGTACTCTCCATTAGGAGGTTTACTGTTGCCTTGTGTTTCAGATATCAAATCCTATCATCTTCAAGTACTCTTCCATCTCCCTTTTTAAGATAATTACAATATCCTTTTACCCAACTTTTATATCAGCACCAAGAAAGCATGCTAATGCTACAAAAATTCTTATACATACAATTGCATTTTCAGACCGCAAGAAAGACCTAGTCAAGCTGCAGTTTGGAGAATATGTATCCCTAGGGAAGGTTGAGGCAGAGCTGAAGGTGTGCCCCTCAGTGGAGAATATTTGTGTTTATGGTGACTCCAGCAAGAATAACATTGTGGCCATCATGTGCCCAATACAAAAGAACCTGGAGGATTTGGGACGCTCCCTTGGCAAGCTTGACCTGCGGCGGGAGAAGCTGTGTTTAGACGAAGACATAAACAGGGCTCTCCTTCAGGAATTAGTGGCCACTGGCAAGAAAGGTAAGAAGGGCCTATGTGTCTGTGCATGTGTTTATGTTTACTTTGGTAGCTTACAAATATGGTTGTAAAGTGAAAACCTCTGTAAAGAAAATGGTGGACATAATCTTTGGTATACAGATGTAGTTTCACTTAATGTACAGATTGCCCACAAGTTTATCATTATGATGTGTTGGACATCATTATCACCAATATTTACTATCTACACAATGTTCTTAGTGCAAGGGAGAAGGATAGTTATAGTGAAGTTTGATGTTGAAAAGATATAACATAATCAATAAACACTATTTTATTTACATTCCTTATGGAACTGATATATATATTGAAAAATTGTATTTTACAGCAAAGCTAGAAAAGTTTGAGCTACCGACTGCACTCTTCCTCTCCTCTGAACTGTGGACGCCAGACACTGGTCTCGTCACTGCTGCCTTCAAGTTGAAGCGTAAGAGCATCCAAGTGAAGTATCAGGATGCCATCAATCGTATGTATGCCTCTTAGACCCTCAGTGGAGCCCGTGTGTTGGGCTGGAATGTGACAGCTGCCCCTCAGGGTCCTTGGCTTCTTGCAGGTAATGACCAGATGTAGAGTGCATTTGGTGTTCTCTTAATCAAGTGGAAGTTCTGCCAAAAATGGAATCTATTAGTTCAGATTTATTGTAATGAGTTTTGTAGTTTGTTGTTGGAAATGAACCAGACTTTTCCTTCATTTGCCAAAGTTGTATATATTTCTTTTATGAAATTAGTAATGAGGTGAGCTTTTACTCCTCAGTTGTGGTTTGAGAACATTTGTGACTCCTGCAACTTTGGTCTGGCAGCAGATTATGACCTTACTTGATTGTAAGGGTAACCTGTAAAATGTGTTAATATTTTTACTTTTGTCATGTCAGTACGGAAATGGGCTGAATGTTTGGCCTTTGTTTGGCATCAGTATTGATTATTGTTTCCCATGTGACATTATGGCTGTATAAAGGAAGAGAAGATTACAGTGTTCCAAGTGATGTTTGTTCCTACTAGATGTGTCATGTTTGTGACAGAGCTCAAGTGTCTTGTCAAGTGTGCATTTCGGTGTGCCCACTATTTACTACCTTCTTGTTTTATGAGTAGTTTCTCTGTCCTCACAAAAAGTAATTACCAAAGACATTGATGTCCAGTTGTTTTTTACTCCATTACAGATGCAATGATCTACAAATTCAATTGTACAATTTATTATGTTTTGTGGACTATTATTTTCTTAGATTGGACCTCTATTTCCTAAATTATCCTACACTTTTTTGTCAGAAAAACACTATAAACACTATACTTTGTCAAATACTGTAGCTTGATCTTTCATTTCTCATTATGAGTATTTCTGAAGAAAGATCCATGATATTTTGCATTTTCACACAAGTGATAGAATTAAGCATGACAAATTTTTAATTTTGGATACTTAGATTCATTACCTACTAACATTACCCCCTCTTCTGTTCCCTCCTACTTTCTGTATCCTCATTTTCATTCCAAAGCTGGATGTTGCATCTATGTGTGCAATGACTTAACTTCCTTTTGTGCCCACACACTTGAATCTTCTGAGTTTTCCATTTTAAATTCTGCAATCTTATATTTTACTGCTAGTAATTCTCATTTAGAAAGTTTAGCAAAGGTTGTTGTTGCCTTAGATACATGAAAAGCTTTGGATATAGTCTGGCACAAAGTTTTATCTAAATATCCTCTTATGGCTTATATTGTCTTGCACAAGATTAAGATATACTCAAGTGAGAAATAAAAGTTACCTGTTTTATTTGTCATGTTAGAGTTGAACAGTACAACAAAGGTTAGTCAGAAGGCACTGCAGCACTGAATTTCTCAGTTACTCAATGTAAATTGATACAAGTTGTCTTAAAGTAACTTATTTTCAAGTATTGATACTCATGGAATGATATACCAAGAAGTGTATCTTAGAGTAATGTACAATTTTGTTTACAAGAAGTAACATTTAAAGAGTTCCTTCAAATCCACTATGATCAGCTGTTTCATTAGATAATTCAGGAATTTAAAGAATCTTTTGAAATGCATTATCATCAAATATTTCACTAGATGTCTGCAGGGAACCTTACTGAATATGAACTACACTAGGGGTTAAGTCTCATAAAACTGAAGATATAAGAGCATGTATACACTATCTTTGAAAGTCAGATGATATTGTTCAGTAATTCTTGTGAAATTCAGTGTTAATGTTTCATTCCAGTAAAAAGCCATATTTTTTTTCTAGTCGAAAATCTCCTTATTTTATTTGGTGATAAAATTAATAAGGCAGGTTTTTTGTTGATTTTTAATGAAATAATAGTCTTGCAGTCTGTAAAAGTTATATGTTTGTTTTGCTCCCAGATAATGTGGACTTACGTAGTCTTGGTGTTGATAATAATGGACCAAATATTCACCTGTTTGTAATTTTATAGTGGATGGATTTAACAGATCATTGAGGCTGCCAGGGAAAACCCTGTGATTCACACTTCAAAATTTAGCTTACATTCTTTAATTGGCATCCACAGCAGCAATTTGACAGTGTGGAAGAGCTGTATTGCTCCAAGGCAGCTCTGTAGTATGTTAACTTGTGCCCCCCACCCCCAACACACACAGAGCAGGACATGCATTTCCATGTTTGAAATGTAATGTAGTGTACAAAAACTGTACAAGCTGGAAAGTTTATTATTTTACTATACTTTCAACAGAATAAGACAGTCTCTAGAGATAAATTTATAGAATATATAATTTCATTTAAATTTTTAAAGTTTAATATTCTTGTAAGCAAAATGTGGAACATTGTTTGGAGATTGTTTTTGGATTATTAAGAATTGAAACATACTTTTCTAGTTTTCTCTGTTTATATAGGAATCGTTTTTAAAATAACAATGTGGAAGAGTCTTTACATGTAATTATTGGTCACATTTCTGTGGAGAATTCAGCTGCTAGACTAGGGTTGCCACATATGAACTATCAAGATTCTGGACATCTTCACCAACTCAATATAATATTGGAAAACATTTAATTTAATGGAAAAAAAAGACCTTATTTACCTTTGTTGCAGTAACAAGGTCACAAGGCCACAAGTAAACAGACAATAATCCAAACTGAACCCTATCAATGCTAGTTAAAGAGTAAAGACTGGTATGCAGGGATTGCTGGGAGCATTGGCCTTCATCTCCACCTATACATGTTAGTCTTGATTGAAATCTAACCAAAGCAGCTGCTACCAAGTGAACCTCTCCCCCCTCCCTCTCTCCAATAATTTCAACCTATAGTAATATTGTAGTTGTGTGAGTCTTTTTCACAGTTATTGATGGAAGCAGAAATTCCAGATATTTGAGAGATTTTCAGAAATCTCCTTAGACATAGATTTCAACATGTGGCTTTGAGACATGTCCAGGAAAATCCATACATATGGCTATATTAGATTGTGAAATGTGGCAGATTTCAAAACCTTAGCTGCACTGAATATTGAACTTGCAACTTAGATTTTCAGATGGAATTGATCAGGTGTTAATACAAATCATACATCTTACGTATGCAGATAATGAAAACATGGTATTTGCTACAAATCTTGTGCTAGTGTTAGATTACATGGTAAAAGTTACATGCACAACATTTAATGGTGATACATATTAATGCTGCACAAAATCAGGGGAAATGTTCAAGGAAATGTATAATGTCAACACGCAGATATATGTTTTGTGTGCCCATGACCACAGCACATGCAATAGAGTCCCTTAGGATTGTAATGTCAGGATTCATTTCATGTATTTTCACATCATTCTCATCATAGCATTTCATCAACATTATTAATTCCATTGTAACAAATATCATTTCACATGTAAGTACTGCTATCTTGGGCTGACATGTTGCTCCAGTCCATATGGTGAGCTTCTCTGCCCTCCTTTTGACATCACACTGTGTTCCATCAGTTATGTTGTTTAATGCTGACCACAGCCACAGCTAAACTGCTCTTTAACTCAAGTTGATAATGGTTTATAGTTGCTTTCTTCTATCACATATTTATATGTTACACACTGATTTGTAACAGTTGTTAATGGTATTTACTAATAGTGTAAATCATTGGAAGTACTTATGTGTAACAAGTGTATGAATGGGACTAGTTTACAAAACACCATCAATATCTCTCTCTCTCTCTCTCTCTCTCTCTCTCTCTCTCTCTCTCTCTCTCTCTCTCTCTCTCTCTCTCTCTCTCTCTCTCTCTCTCTCTTTCTCTCCTCTCTCTCTTTCC
>CM035187.1:7219539-7233812 GCA_020233015.1 Callinectes sapidus | reverse complement strand
GAGGGAGGGAGGGAGGGAGGGAGGGAGGGAGAGAGAGAGAGAGAGAGAGGGAGGGGGAGGGAGAGAGGGAGGGAGGGAGGGAGAGAGCTGAATCAGACATTTGTTTAATTAAGTCTGATCAATGCATGAATCAATAGACAAAAAAGGTGTGTTATATTTTTCTTTGCATATCCTAGTGTGCCTTGGCTAAGGAGACAACTGACTAGCCATTAACACTTGGATTGGAACAGCTCCATTAGTAAATATGTCTTTACTACAATAAAACACAAACAACTAACTAACCACCTAACGAAATAACCTAACCAACCAACTATATACCAATAATACCTTAATAAATAGCCACCAACAATTACACCCTTCGCTTGTTGGTCCCTCTGTCTTCTCACACACAACACCCTCTCTTATAAGTTGCTATTGACAATTTCAGCCCAAAAGACGTCTTAAACAAGATTCCAGACAGGAAATCATAAGTTTTGGTATTAAACTGGACTATCTTACTATCAATAAAAGACGCCTTAAACACATTCCAAACAGCAAATCATAAGTGTAGTTATATCTTTGCCTCTCACTGAAACTATTCAACTACCAATAATTACACCCTTCGCTCGTTTCTCCTTCTCCTCCCATACACAACGCCCTTTATTATGGGTTGCTGTTGACGCTTTTAGGCCAAGAGACGCCTTAAACACGATTTCAAACAGCAAATCATGTCTGGGTGTTAAACTGAAGACTATTTAACTATCAACAAATACCTTTCGCTCTTTGGCTAGTTTCTCTTTTCCCCTACACAACACCGTCTCTTATGGGTTGCTGTTGAGAATTCTACTCCAAAAGACACCTTGAACACGATCTCAAACAGCAAATCATAAGTCTGGGTGTTAAACTGAGGACTATTTAACTATCAACAAATACCTTTCGCCCTTTGGCTAGTTTCTCTCTTCCCCCACACAACACCCTCTCTTATGGGTTGCTGTTGAGAATTCTGCCCCAAAAGACACCTTAAACACGATTTCAAACAGCAAATCATAAGTCTGGGTGTTAAACTGAGGACTATTTAACTATCAACAAATACCTTTCGCCCTTTGGCTAGTTTCTCTCTTCCCCCACACAACACCCTCTCTTATGGGTTGCTGTTGAGAATTCTGCCCCAAAAGACACCGTAAACACGATTTCAAACAGCAAATCATAAGTCTGGGTGTTAAGCTGAAAACTATTTAACTATCAACAAATACCTTTCGCCCTTTGGCTAGTTTCTCTCTTCCCCCACACAACACCCTCTCTTATGGGTTGCTGTTGAGAATTCTGCCCCAAAAGACACCTTAAACACGATTTCAAACAGCAAATCATAAGTCTGGGTGTTAAACTGAGGACTATTTAACTATCAACAAATACCTTTCGCCCTTTGGCTAGTTTCTCTCTTCCCACACACACAACACCCTCTCTTATAGGTTGCTGTTGAGAATTCTGGCCCAAAACACCTTAAACACGATTTCAAACAGCAAATCATAAGTCTGGTTGTATAGCTGCCTTTACTGGAACTATTTGACTACCAATAATTACACACTTCGCTCGTTTCTCTCTCTCTCTCTTTTCCCACACACAACAACCTCTCTTATGGGTTGCTGTATAATTAATTAATCAACTATTAACAAATACCTTTTGCTCTTTGGCTAGTTTGTCTTTTCCTACACACAGCACCCTCTCTTATGGGTTGCTGTCGAGAATTGGAGCTTAAAAGACGACTTACGCACGATTCCAGAATGCAAACCATAAGTTTTGGTATACAAATAACCTTGAGTTGAACTATCTAACGATAAATAAGTACACCCTTCGCTCATTTGTCTCCCCCCCCTCTCTCATAACAACTGTTCTTATGAAATACTGTTCACAGTATTGATTTTATTCTTAATCTCTCTCTCTCTCTCTCTCTCTCTCTCTCTCTCTCTCTCTCTCTCTCTCTCTCTCCATTGTTTCAAAAGGCTTTATTCATTGAAAGTAGTTGTTATTTATTGAAATTATTTATCATTCATTGAAACAAAAGGATACAATTGGGTACAAGAGTAATAAATCATCTGATACATATTTTTCCCACTTTTTTGTCCTACCCATTTCAAAATGTACTTACCAAATAGATTCCTGAAAAATAACAACAGTAGAAGCAGTAGTGGTGGTAGTATTTTCTCCGGTAAATTTTTTTCTTTCCTCCTTATCTCCCTCCAAAAGTTAACTCCACACTCCTCTATCCAAATAAACTTTCCTCCACCTTCACTCCACTTTTGACTATTATAACACTTGCCCATCATAGTCAGATTAGTACTTTTAAAACATTACACCGACTTTATTCCTATCTTTTCTCTCCACCTTTCTTCTTTCCTCCATATTTCCATCCAAAAGTTATCTCCACACTCCTCCATACACATTGACTTTCCTCCATCTTCTCTCCACTTTTGACAATTCTACCTGCCTTCCTTGATAGAATAGTCGTTTTCTAAGATAGTTTGACATGAAAAACCACATATTTTTTTTCTTTCCATCTTTCTTCTTTCCCCCATATATCCCTCCAAGAGTTACCTCTACATTTCTCCACCTACAAGAACTTTCCTCCACTTTTGACTATCCTATCTCCTTTCTTTGACAGTCAAAATAGTAATTTTCTAGGATAGTCCGACATAACTAATTTTTTTCTCTCCACCTGTCTCTCTTCTATCCTCCATATCTCCCTTCATAAGTTACCTCTACACTCTTCCATCCACATAGACCTTCCTTCATCTTTCCCCCTTTTTTGACTATCCTACCTCTTCTCCTCGATAGTGAAAATATTAGTTTTGTAAGATAATTTCACATGAAAACCAACATTTTTCTCTCTGCTTTCCTACATATCTTTCTCCACACGTTAAATCCTTACTCCTTCACCTAGATGAACCTTTCTCCATCTTTCCTCCTCCTTCTCTCCATTTTTGACAAATCTACCTCTTTTCCTTTATAGTTAAAATGGTTATTTTCTAAGATAGTCTCACATGAAGACCATATTTTTCCCTCCATCTGTCTCTGCTTTGCTCCATATCTCCCTCCACAAATTAGCTCTACACTCGTCCACCTACATAAACCATATTCCACTTTTGACTATCTTATCTCCTTTCTTTGATAGTTAAAATGGTAATTTTCTACGATAGTCTGACATGAATGCCAATTTTTTTCTCTCTATCTGTCTCTCTTCTTTCCTCCATAAGTTACCTCCACACTCCTCCATCCACATAGACCTTCCTCCATCTTCCATCCACTTTTGACTATCCTACCTCCCTACCTTGATAGTTAAAATGATCGTTTTGTAAGTCTCAAATGAAAACAATATTTTTTTCTCTCCAACTTTCTCCCTTCTTTCCTCCATGTCTCCCTCCACAAGTTACTTCCACACTCCTCTACCTTCTATCCACTTTTGACTATCCTACCTCCGTTCCTTGACAGCTAAAATAATCGTTTTGTTAGATAGTTTGACATGAAAACTATATTTTTTTCTCTCCACCTTTCTCTCTTCTTTCCTCCATATCTCCCTCCACAAGTAACCTCCAAAATCTCCCATCCACATGACCGTCTGTCCACTTTTGACAATCCTACCTTCCTTTCTTGATAGCTAAAATACTAGTTTTCTAAGATATTCTGAAATGAAAACCATATTTTTTCCCTCCAACTTTCCCTATTCTTTCCTCCATATCTTCCTCCACAAGTTACTTCCCCACACTTCCACCTTCTATCCACTTTTCACTATGCTACCTCCCTTCCTTGATAGAAAAATAATCGCTTTGTAACATAGTCTGACATGAAAACCATATTTTTTTCTCTCCAACTTTCTCTCTTCTTTCCTCCATATCTCCCTCAAGTTACCTCCACATTCCTCCACCATCTTCCCTCCACTTTTGACTATCCTACCACAGGCCTATCATAGTCAGAAAAGTCTCTCACCCTTGAGGATATCCATATTCAACAAGAGTGATTCCATTTACTTCTGTGCTTCAGTCATGCCAACTTGCTGTTATCTCGTGATGAAGGACTACTAAGTCACTCTCTCCTGGTTCTGGAGTAGTAGTAGTAGTAGTAGTAGTGGTGGTGGTGGTGGTGGTGGTGGTGGTGGTGGTGGTGTGTGGCCTGAGCTCCTCCATTGGTCCTGGCCTGGCCTGGGGTGGGGTGGGGTTAGTCCGGCAGCAGCCCTGGGGTTAGTCCTGCACCGAGGATGCATGGAGCCACAAGTCCCATCCCTGCACGCCACACCTGCAACATAGGCAACCACCACCACACACCAAACACATTTTCCTCCATATTTCTCAAAGTAAAGGGAGGAGATAATATGAGATATGGTTAAATAGCCAATTCTTTCCTCTATCGTTCCTTATATGCAAAATTTCTCCAAACTTACGCATTTGTGCAGAAAAGTAGAAATGTTTTTACATATCAGATCACACAAGATAGAGGAGGCAGACGTAACATTTTGCTCTATATCTCTCAAAATAAAGAGAAAATGAGATAATGGATACGGTTAAATAGCTCATTCTTTTCTCTATCTCTCCATACCTGCAAATCTCCTCCAAACCCACACATTCACATGAAACAAAAAAATGTTACAACTTTTAAAGCTTAATCACTAAGCAAGAAGCAAGACTAGAGGTGGGGTTGTGGAGATTATCCCTCAATATTTCACAAACAAAGAGATGGAGAGATAAAGTGAAGACAGAGAGATAGCCAACACTTTCATCCATCTCTCTCCCCGATAAATTACATCTCTGTACATCAATTGGGTGAGACAGGACAGGGCAAAATATTCTAACTTGTATACACAAAACTGACACACTCCACTGATTCTCAGACACACAGAAACAAGAGACAATACAAAGTTCCTGAAATGACAAAATAATGGTGGTAATAGTAACAGTTCAGCTTTCCTTCTCCTTTTGAATGTTGATTGGTATTACAAAAATCAAGATGGTAGTTAATTGTGGTAGGTTAGAAAGCCGATATTTCTTGTGATGGCAGAAGAATATTTGCTCTAAAATAAGAGAAAAGAAACAGCAGATTTTTTATAACTTTTTTTACTTTCTTCCTCCACCTCCTCATATTTTATGAATGTTGGTTGGTGTTACAAAAATCAAGACTACAGTTAATTGTGGTAGGTTAGAAAGCTGATATTTCTTGTGTTGGCAGAAAAATACTTGCTCCAAAATAAGAGAAAAAGAAATAGCAGTAGTAGTAATACTTTTACTTTCTTCCTCCTCCTCTTTCTCATCTTCTGGTGTTACAAAATAAAAAATTGTGGTTAGTTGTGATAGGTTAGAAAGGTGAAAAATGGTATGGTAGTAAATGAATACTTACTCTAAAATGTGAGAAAGTGAGAGAGCTCTAACTTGACTAGAAGAACCTCATAAAAGAATACAAATCAATAATTTGTTTGAACCAATGTTGGTTACTACTGCAAAAATCAAGATTGTGATGAATTGTGGTAGGTTTGAAAGCTGATTTTTGTTGTGGTGGTAGTTGAACACTTGCTCTGAAACGCGAGAAAGTGAGATAGCTCTAACGTAACCAGAAGAACCCCCAAAAATGAAAGAGAAACAAAATTTTTTGGATGGGGTGAAGTGTACTGAATGTTAGTTACCACTACAAAGAGAGAGAGAGAGAGAGAGAGAGAGAGAGAGAGAGAGAGAGAGAGAGAGAGAGCGCGAGAGAGAGAGAGAGAGAGAGAGAGGGAGAGAGAGAGAGAGAGAGAGAGAGAGAGAGAGAGAGAGAGAGAGAGAGAGAGAAATGGAAATAAATATTAAAATTGAGAAAATAACAGAAATTAAAAGAAACTGATAGAATAACAATGAAATACATACCTTGGCTCCAATTTTGACTATGCTTTCTTCCTTCCTTCATAGTTAAAATAGTCGTTTTGTAAGATAGCCTGATGTCAAAACCAGAATTTTTCCTCCACACCCTTCCACTTTTTCCTCTTTTATCTCCCTCCACATGTTTCTTCCAATTCCCTCCCTTGACACAAAGTTTCCTCCATCATTCCTCCATCTCCTCTCCAATTTTTACAATCTTACCTCCCTTCCTTAATAGATATTATAGTAATTTTGTAAATCAGTCAGACACCAAAAAAGATTTTATTCCTCCACATCCTTCCAATTTTTCCTCCATATCTTCCTCCACATGTTTCTTTCCTAGGAATCACACGAGCCCTATAGTCTTCATCAGGAAGTACCCGTGTAGTGGTACTGGGAAGTAGGTAGGAATACCATTAATTACATGGAAATAAAATTGGACAAGCGTTTTCAATGAATATGTATGTCAAGACCATCTTGAATGAAACTATTTTTACTTTATGTCGACAATTTTCCCCTGATGATCTTTTAGATTTAGTTGACTTACCTGTCTCAGTCCTGGGCTGTCTCAAAGAGGCGTGAACGAGGTCCATTTCACCGCCACCGCTCACACCTGCTAATTATAATTCACACCGGAATTATATCTTAATCTCAACCTTTCAACAAATTTCCATCCTGCCACCAAACATCATTACACATACACTAACAAGCTCTCGGCAAGTACACCTGTTCTTGCTCAGCCACGACACTACCGAGAAAACGAGAACTGTTCACTGTTAATGTCTTTTGGTTCGAACACTCACAGCTTTTATCTAATCATATGTGCATCATGTTTGTATAATAGATCTGCATATAGAATGTGTACTAATGAAACTACGCTGGGTTGATCATGTATCTATTCCATTTCTTTGCGTACAATATTAACTAATCACCTAAAACTAATCAAAATTATTGCTAGGAGACTTAGTATATCTTTCACTCCTCTTACATTTGTCAGCTGTTGAGGTTACCACACGTACTTAATCACCATACATACAAGTTGCAAAAAATATTATAAAAGCAGACTTACCATAGCAGTCAGTTTTCACTACGAACACACTTCCCAGTTCCTCGGCAGCCGATAGTGAACTGAAGCCGGCGCCCGCATAGCCGCGGCTGCACCGCTTTCCACACTATTCCCTGCGCATGCGCGAGGCCAAACAGGATTATAAACACCTCATTATCGAGCAATCTGCTATCAATAGTAATTTTGTCTGCATGATGGCTGAATCAAAGGAAATGTGTCGTGTTGTAAGGCAGCACTGGACTTGTAAATGTTTTATGTATATGTATAGTTCTCGCTTGCATTGTGAGACATGATTTTCACAGATCTGAACAACAACAGCAGGAGCAAGCAGCAGCAGCAGCAGCAGCAGCAGCAACAACAACAATTAGAACAGCAGCAGCAGCAGCAGCAGCAACAACAACAATTAGAACAACAATAACAAAAATGATAGTCATAAAGATAGCAACAGCAATAATAACAATAAGAATGTATTCGTCCTTCTTTATATTGGTAATGAATGAAGTTCGTCTCAATATGAACATTTTATTTACATTAATACATGGTAACAAAATAAATTCAAATGCAAAAAAGAAGAAAAGAAAGATGCCTCCTACACAAAATATTGCAGACACGTTCCTGTACCCACGAAGCACAGGATTTCACCTGGACTCGAAGTATCTGTGACATCACCCACGCCCTCCACCCTCCTCCCCGTGACGTGGCGGCAGTAAGCGTCTTAGCGTATTTCAGATGTCTTTTTTATTTATTTATTTTTTTGCTAGTCTCTTTCATATAACTCAGTAAGCATGTCGTTGTTTTTACTTCATCTGTTGCAGTGTTTGTGTGGTGGATAGTGAATATACATGTAGATGTGTTTGCATGAGTGATGTGATGTGGTATGTGGTTCTGATCATCATCATTGTACCTTTAGGGTCATTTCCCTTATCATATAATTGCTACCTTAACTGAGTATTACGCCGTTGCCTCCTTACATTAAAAAAATTGGACCACTAAATAAACTAGCGTGTCCTAAGGGGCTACTGGGATCCGAGTGGTATTCACCGACCTGAACAATTATTACGGGGTGGCATTATCCCGTAGTGTAGTCATGGCAGAGCGTTAGGCTACTTTACATAAGGGATGTACCGGCCAAGGCTTGAGCTACCTGACTCTCCCCTGCATACCCCTACCCAATTGAAAAAAAAAAAAAAAAAAAAAAAAAAAAAAAAAAAAAAAAAAAAAAAAAAAAAAACAGTCACATAAACACTCATCCTGGTTACGTAAAAAATAGTCACAATGGTCTTCATAAGAACTGATATGCGCACAACCTCGCAACTACGAGTATATCCGCTCTTTATGTTTCTGGTGCCGCTGAGCACTGCACTGCGTGCATGCACCTCCAAAGTAGTACATCAAGATATGCGTGTGACAAGACGCAGCGCCAGGCTGTGGGTAGTCACTGTCAGTGGGGCAATATTTACAAAACAAGAAAATATTCATCATGTATATTACATTACATGTGGATAATTATCAACTGCTGGCACTGGGGCTGCCTGACAGCAATGAAAATAACCATTGTTTGTGAGGCATTCATCCAACTTTGAGCTTAAAAATATAACGGCTAATAATTTACATGATTTACAAAAGCAAAGATGAGTAGTGAGCAATGCATTTATAAATATGTTCATTCATACATCATGAAGATTATGCAGCAGGTCGTGTCTTACGTTGCACTTGAGGTAGCCAGCAGGGTCATCCCTTTACCCAAGTATTCCTCGCCATGTAGGATTGCCTGCCTTACTCTGATCAATGGTACCACTGAAAGCTTATACCATCATCACATATTTTACAACGAAATTGGCCTGGCCTGCTGGACTGCCCCTGTGCTCCTGTTTGATCATGACAAGGCAGTGAGTGGCGATCCTCATGACGGAAACGCTCCCTTCTGATTCCCCTGTAGTGGCTGACACATACTTTCCTTTATCAACGAATATAACTATTGTTCATCCACAAATAGGATAGAACATAACTTTTCATTACTGAAAACTGACAAATGCGGAGAAACAGAGACAGTGTTGCAACCGTACGCTGTTCCTTTTCGGCTGTCGTTCTTTCCTGCTCCCTGCCTCCGACCCGCCACTTGTCTTATGCTTCCCATAATGCAAAGACACTTGGAGACATTCTGCTGCCTTGAGATTCCAAATGACTATGTTTTAAAATTCCTTACTGTATCGTTTCAAAATTTTGGTAATGCTTATCAATTAGTCACCGTTCTGGAACACACACACACACACACTCTCTCTCTCTCTCTCTCTCTCTCTCTCTCTCTCTCTCTCTCTCTCTCTCTCTCTCTCTGACATTACACATATTTAACGAATGCTTTTATTTATTCATTTCTCGTTTGCACTCAGCACCGGGTTGATAATTGAAACCAAATTACAGACACTTGCGCGTCTTTCCGTCATTCCGTTCTGTACTTCTTGACTCTGTTAGGCTTTTTACTAGCGATGAAGGCAATGACGGTGACGATCTGGCCGCACAGGTAAGCCGCCAAAAGGAACACAGCTGGGTAGAGGGCGCCTGGGAGGTTGGGTTCCTCCAGCCCCATGTATCGCAGTGCCTGTGTGCCTGTCACCACCCCGCACGGCGCCTGAGGAAAGAAAGGGATAGAAATGATAAGTGACGAGGTGATAGCATCTGGGAAAGGATATAGAGATATTTTCATTTTAATCTATGCAACAATTTTTCCACTATTATCTGAATCAATTAGCGACATCTTCCTTGACACTATGGTTGTTTCACAGCTGTAAATTATGAAACATTCATCATTAACCGACATATCTTTGAACTTGATCTTTTATGTAAGGGAGGGAAGCTTACTTTGTTGTCAGTCCCCTAGTAGGTCTGAAAGAGTCAGCCAAAAGAAAGGGATGAATGTCCGACCTGGGAACACTTATGGTCTCCTCCCGTAAGGGGACTCCGAGGCTGTTTTTTTTTTTTTTTTTCTTATATTTTAAGTTAAGTGTGTGTATGTAGTAAGTGACCGTTTGTTCTGTGTGAAGAAGGAGAGTTGTCTTTAGAAGGCAGGCTGTGACTGTCTTTTGAGTTGTGAGACGCAAAGGGAAACGCTCAGCAAGTTCACAAGTAGCTTTAATAATAAGTTCACAGCAGCCCCGGAACTGCTCCAGACCAGAACTGTTCCAGACGGTATTTTTTCTAATGAAAAATCTAATATTTCATCAGCCAGCCTCACCTTCCGCTGAATGGCAGAGAGTGAGTCCTGCAACACTGGGTTTCTATCACACAGAAACTCATCTGTGTTTTCAAACTCCTGCCGCTCCACCTCGTGTAGCAACCAGCGTACAGGCGACCACCATAGTGTCGGCCACGCCCACTGGGAAATATCCTGCAAAAGGAATATCAATAAAAAGCGTGCACACATTCTCTTACTTCTTACACACTGCACAGTTCCCTGCATTTGAACTGCAGCCTATTATTCATTTAGAGTCTTTTTTCATGCTCCTCTATATTTTTTCATTGAAGCATTGGTATTCCCTGCAATCCTTGATGTGTCATATCATATCAGACTTTCTAACAAAATCCTATACTAGTCCACGCCCCTTCCTGGCGCCCTCAGTACCTTTCACTCATTCGCCTAGAGACATCCACACCACGCCGACATTCATGTCAGTGAACACACAGACATGAATGTCTGTGTGGTGTGGATGGTGTGGAGTGGTGTGGTACAGTCGCGCATCGCTTGTTTGGGAGGACTAAATAGAGACATAAATCTCACCATGGAGTGGAGAGTGAAGCCTGAACCCAGAGTGGCCACTGTCAGGATGAAGCCAGTCGTCATTGCGGCGGCGTGTCTGGAATCAAAGACACAGGAAGCGGCGATGGCGAGGGCACGGACGGCGTACAGATATAGTAGCATGTAGCCCAGATAGACGTAGAACTCCTCGGCGGTGGGGAAGCCCGCCATGGAGTATGCCGGAAGAATGTAAGCGAGGAAGGTTCCACCCGCCGCCAGGAAGCTGTAGCAGATCTGTAGGTGAAGGTAACATTAATATCACGAGTCGCTCTTATTTCTCCCTGATCTCTCAGCCATCCAAAAGGTAAACAATTTATGATGCAAAGCCCTGGAACACCTCGAAATGTTTCAAACATTAATAAAAAATCTATCTATATAACACTTGTATACCATCCACCCACCCACCCAACTACACACACACACACACACACACACACACACACACACACACACACACACACACACACACATTCAGATAGTTTATTGACCACAGCACATCAACAAGTAACATTAAGGAAGGTAAATAACCTTATTTGACACACAAATTATATCAGCCAATTCAAATTCCATTCCTATGTTGATAATACTTCATGAGCTATTTTGCACACTGTTCTAGATGTAAAGATGTCTGAGAATAACATTTCCATTCTGTTAAACTGTTAAGTATTCCTAATAGACTTTGTCATTGTAACATGCCGTTCTATTTGAATTTCTCCACATGTACACAAACGTTCTTGTAACAGTAAGCGTCCTTTGCCTCTTCCATTCTATCTCCCTGTCTCGCAGGCCAAGTCCTCGCAGGTCCACTAATCCTAGACTGACTGAAGGACATACGGTGGTCCTCATTTATATTATGTTTTTTTTTTCTTTGCATAGATGGTGAACAGATAAAGTTGGGTTAATTTCAATATGTTTTTCGACAAGACGACTCACTCTGCCTGATGTCCTCACGAACTCGATACATGGTTACACTTGTGTCTCTTACGTCATCTTGTATAAAGTGATTTACTTTTCTCCCTAACATGGTGTTTATTTCCTTTACAAGATGTATTACAAAATTCTAAGGAACATCGATGTAAGAGGACCTTTCCTGCTACATCTTATATTATAAAAACTTGTGTTACTTCAGCTTCACGAAATCTTGACTTTATTTAATACATATCATTACATGTTTACCTTGTCACACCTCAAAGTTGTTTAATGCACCAGACATAACGCTTAGTAATAGGCTTGATGTCTGCTCCTACCCATGACTCACAGGCATACAATAATGTTGACGTAAGTGCTGCATCAAAGACTCGTCTTTTTATTTTATTATTATTATTATTATTATTTTTTTTTTACCGTAAATGACATATCATCATTTTTCTTCAAAAAAGGAAATGAACACACACACACACACACACACACACCATTCACAATCTGAGCTCCGTCGATCGCCGGTGGAAATAGTCTCGTTGCCTCAATAAGTTACACCCGAGGAGCCCAGACATGCTACAACTGACCACACACATCCACAACAAAGTCAACAGTATACATTACAAACCACTCCACACAATACCTTGGTCAGAATGTAGATGCCTTTGGAATAGAGTCCGTCAGCCACGTCTCGCGCCACCGCCGGTTTGTCTCGCCACACCTCCGAGATGGCCATGAGCAACACAGGCCAAAGGGCGAGTGTGGCCATCACGTAGTGGAAGTTCGCTCTGTTGTTCACGTTGTCCTGGTGTTGTTGCATCGAGGAGCGGACGTCCCAGTACACGGCGCCGACCACCACAGACATGATGCCCGCCACCAGGGTCATGGCCAGCCAGTTCATCATGTTGTATGGGAACTGATAAATCATGGCGCGTCTGCAATGGTTAGAATTCTAATTGATAACCCATCTAACATATGTTGTCACCTGTCACTACATCCTATATCTTCCTTGCCTTACATCACTATTTATTCTTCACACTCGAGCGCGCACCATTTTTCCAGCATAGCATCCACCCTGTCGGCCTTTATCACCCTCCTAGCAACTTACATCCACAGGCCGAGGAGCTGGAGGCAGAAATTTTCTTTCCGGACCTTAGGCGGGAGAGGGAGTGGCGGGCCAGGATCACTGAGAGCTTCCTGTCGTCGCCTAAACGTCTCGGCGAGCATCTCCACTCGTTGTGATGACTCCAGTCTCGCCTCAGCGCTCAGGTCGTCCAGAGTAACGAGGTCAACTGTAACGGCAATGATGTAATCAGATAAGGTACCGCATCTTTACTTGTACAGGCAGGCTGCTAGTATTCTGAGATACTTTGAAAACCTTCGTTATTTCAACGATGGTCTTTTGGATCTAGTAGATATTTAAGACGAAAGTGTTTCTTAATATGGTTTAAGTAAGCGAAAATAAAGAGTATTTGGTACCACTAGATTTAGCATCAACATCGCCTAGAAATAATAAACGAACAATTTGGGAACAGGCTCAGCAATAAGAAATAAAACGTTCATTGATAAAGATAAATCACTCTGGCGACTGACTAACCGATGATTCTAACATATCAACAAAATCATTATGGTACCGCCCCTGGCAGAGAGAGAAGGATGAATGTATAACGAGGAAAAAAGAGATACTGACGGTAGTAGTCAGAGGGGTTTTTGTAGGCCGGGCACGGATACTCGATGAAGGCGAAGTAAGGCAGCATTTCCCGCCTCCTGCCGAAGTACATCAGGCGCCCAGTAGAGATGAGCGCCACGCGGGATATCATCGTGAAGATTTCGTACGTCGGTGGTTGGATGGTGAGAATCTGCAGGTGGAAGAGGGAAGTCAGAGAGAGAGAGAGAGAGAGAGAGAGAGAGAGAGAGAGAGAGAGAGGGAGGGGGGGGGGGGGGGGAGGGGGGGGGGGAGGAGGGTGAGACTTCTGTGGAATTTTGAAAGGTAACCAAAATAAGAAGTGTGGGAATATTGATGAATGATCGTGATGATTTGTTACCTCGATAGGCAGACAATCAGGATCTACGAGTGGAGTGGAAGGAGGAAAGTGGCTAGAGAGCTTGAAAAACCTTAGGGAAACTTTTGAAAGATAACATGATCGGGAATATTAACGAATGACACACACACACACACACACACTCTCTCTCTCTCTCTCTCTCTCTCTCTCTCTCTCTCTCTCTCTCTCTCTCTCTTACCACTATCCTGCCGCGGCAAGCCCACTGGCGCAGGTACTCGACAAGGAAGAAGGTGTCGAAGATGTCCATGCCGCGGGTTGGCTGGTCGAGAAGCACCACGTCAGTCTCCAGCAGCAGATGACACGCCACATTGAGTCGCCGTCGCTCGCTCAGTGTCAGGTCCTTGACTCTCGTGTGGCGGACCTGCTCCAGGCCGAGGTCGTTGATGAGGCCGTTGATCTGAGAGTAGAGAGCACAGGTACTGGTGAGGGGAGACACGTGCTAGTTACTATTGATCATATGAAAACTGTGAACGAGGAATAAGAAGGAAGACGAGGGGGAGAAACAGGCAAATAAAAGCCAGAATAGAAGGCAAATAGTAAGGATGAGGGAGAAGAAAACGAGAGAGTCATAGAAAACT
>CM035187.1:7096604-7109995 GCA_020233015.1 Callinectes sapidus | reverse complement strand
AGAGAGAGAGAGAGAGAGAGAGAGAGAGAGAGAGAGAGAGAGAGATTAAACTGCGGACGTTTAGAACAAAGTATGTATTGCAAGGTGGTGCAAATTTCAATATTTCGATTAATTATGTGTGATTTCACTGAGCTGATTTATAATTCAAGTCACATTTTAAGGATGAAACAAAAGGCAATACTGCAGCGATAGGGTAAAGTGATATGAGACTCCTAAAACTTATATGAGTCCCACTGTGCTGCGTTTACTAGTGTTATCAGAAAGTAATATTCTCTAATATAATATGAAATTTTCAATAATTTACGTACCGTATGGTTCCGATCAGCAAGATGCTCCGCGAGGGACATAAAGAAATTCATGTGGCTCTTAGTACCGATTGGAACCGTCATCAGAATTTTTGCTGCATTTGTCTCTTGCATCAACACCAACGCCGCGACTAAAGTCACAAATGGCAAAACTATTCCACTTAGTCTCATCCTGCTTGGCTATTTAAAGATCCTGAATAACACTTGATTCTGGGGCATCAAAGTACTGGGTAATAATGAGGTTCACTTTTGACGATTATTTGCACATCCACTGATGTGCGTAAGTAATATGAGGTAACAATTGAAATAAATTACTTGGTGGAAAATATACACTGAAAAATATTATTTGATATGCTTATATATGGGATACCTCAAAAGCACTGAGATACTGAACTAAAGCCGGTACAAACTAGCCCTGAGTGACGTTATCAGTTAAGTCAAGGTGACCAATCTATATGTACTACGGTAAGTCTATTGTTTTGTCGATCGGTGTATTTTCTACTTAATAACTTCACTAACACTTGCTTATTTTCTTTATAAGTACATTTAAGTTCACTCGTGTTCATAAGGTATAGTGCGTACGAGTGAATTAGACAATGAAACGAGCTGGTGGTGACATTTGCCATTTTCGAAAGGATACTCAAGTGAGTCTGTGATAGTATCTGCAGCAGACGTTATGAGATATCACACTATCATGTTATCGTACATGTTCAAACATAATTTGGTCTAATATTAAGAGAGACAATATGTAGTCCTGACAGAAATTAAGATTGCACTGCATGTTAAAAACACTATCAATCATTCTTTAACATTTCTGTAACATATATTGAGAACCAAGAAATCTGAAAAAAATGTAAACGTAAAGCTTAAGAATAAGCTATTGGAAAAAGATATATATCATCATGTATCTTCAGCTTCGTCTCAGCCATCTTGAGTTTGCTTTCTATGTTGCATCAGAGGAAGCGAAGCTAAGCTATTTGCTCATTGCCTCGATCCCTCATGACCAAACACTACTTCATATTGTTTGAGATTTCCTTGAAGCAAACATTGAGGTGATGTGTACGACATTTTTTCTGGGGCCGTCTGGCACCACAACACTTATCTCGTGCTCACTGATACACGGCGGTTTATCTTGTACCTACCAGTGGTAAAAACGCTATTTATCTTATTCTTCTCAATGCCAAGTGTGGCTCTACTTGTCTTGTTCACCTTCGAAGTAGCCGTAGTGTATACTGATCAGATAAAAAAGAACGAAACAAGTAATTATTTTAAAGTATACTGAACCTATGAAAATATATATTTGAAAAAAAAAACCTGTGATGCTGAAATATCTTTATCAAGTATCAATCAATCAATAAATAAGCAGACTTCTGAAGCATCACTCTGCGAGTTTTGTGGAGTTGCTGTGATTACTTACAAAATTGGGGTCATTTGCGTCGTCAGCCAAGACTCCTGCCATTACGTCTCTAGATAAACATGTAAATATTTTTGCACAAGAACTCAACAGCTGATTTTGATAGATAATTCAATAAACGTTATCTGTACAACTTAACAACCACGTCTCTACCATAGGGACAACACACGGCATCACTATCCTCAACTGGCCAGCATTCCACCCATACGATCTTTCAGTGACTAGTAGCAGTTGCACCTCAAGGATTTCTCAAGGCCTATTTGTACGGGCCAAGGAGCCTAACACGCCAGTAACATGAAACTCTTTGATAAAATGGCGACAGTGGTGGAAATGGTGATAGTGATATTGATGCTGGTGGAAGTGCACGAAATTAATGCTGCACGGATCCTGATGGCTGTGCCCGTTAGTGCCCGGAGCCACGAGAACTTCTTCATGCCTCTGGCAGAGCATCTCACTCAGCGAAACCACACGGTAGGCTGCAGTAACATTCATATTTTTTTTTCTTAGAAGGCATTACATTCAATCCTAAAGTCTTAATGGTAAAACATGTGGGAAAGATTATTGTGGTGATGGTGGTAATGAATTGGATGATGCAAGAAGTCCTTATTCTGATTAACCTGCAGGCGACTTTCCCAGGAAGGTTGAGATTTAATAGGTGTATCTAAGGGGGCCACAAAAACGTTTTGTCAAAACGTTAGAGAAAATATAGTTTCCTGTTATATTTCGTGTGTTATTACTCACATATCACGATGTATAAAGAACAGATAGAAATATATTTAATACAAAAAAAAAAATCTTGATTTGGTAAAAGATTTTTAGAACTTATTTATTCATATGTATGGCACATAAAAAGTCAAGAACACACATAGTAAATTAGTTAGAGCCAAAATGAGCTCACGTTTTGTGTTAAAACTTGATTTTATCAAATGCAGGTGACCTACTTGTCTGGGTTCGAGTCAACCAAAGAAAGACCTAACATTCGAGTGGTGTTTGTGCCCGATGTCCAGATACTATCAAAATTGAGAAACCTTTTTACTTCGAATGTGAACACCGTGTTCGCTGAAATCTACGACGACATGCTGAAGGTTTGTGTGAAGGCCTTGAGCTACGAGGGAGTTCAGCGCCTCAATGACGAGAAGTTCGATTTAATCATCCTGCATGCTGGAATCACCGAATGTTTCCTATCGTTTGCTCATAAACTAAAGGTTGGTATAGTAATTAGGTTTATATATGAAATGCTTGTGTGTGTGTGTGTGTGTGTGTGTGTGTGTGTGTGTGTGTGTGTGTGTGTGTGTGTGTGTGTGTGTGTGTGTGCGAGCACCAGATGATATGGGGCCCAATTATTCAAAGTACCAAGTTATTTGAGATCCTAATGTCTTCATGCCTTGATGATAACAAGTATTAGTCTTTAACATATAACAGTATTAGTCTTTCCGATATCAAGTGACCTTCTCCCCTTGACTTGAGATTTTACCATGTATTCATAAGCATTATTTAGCCATAAGGATTTAAGTAGTCTTACACCTCACCAGGTTCCCTTCATCTTTGTAAACCCAAACAAAATCACCCCCGCGTTTATTCCGCTGGCGGGGAGTCCGGACTTTCCATCTCTCAGCGCCAACTATTTACTCGACCTGGAGATCCCTCTCACCTTCAAAGGACGCACAATCAACACTCTTTACAATCTGCTTGGGACTGTGTCCAACGAATTATTGATACTTCCAAGGTCCCTAGTACAAAAAGAATGCACTTAATTATGGTATATACTTTGACTTATTTTTACATAAAACATTTTCAACTAGCGTACAACGCCATTGTCATCTTTCTTTTCTCGCTATATCTAAATGTCGAGAGATTAACCACTAAGGAGTATTAAGTAATGAATTTGCGATACTGACTGTAATGAATTAAATCGATCAGTAAATTAATCCATCAAACTATCTATGCCCATTTCTTATTCACAGTGAAGAAAAGCAATGTCGTGAGAGTCAGCTGTGTCCAGATGACATGCCAAGTCTACATGACCTACGACGCAAAGCCAGCCTTTTCATCACTAACATGTAAGTGTGTGCAGAACAGTGAACTAAGCTACAGTTAACAAGCATGGGTATGACCTTGTCTTATTTTTTTCAGTGTGAGGACAATGGAAAACCCAAGTTTGCCATACACACCAACTGTAGTCCACGCCGGAGGAATTCACTGTAGACCCGCCCAGCCTCTTCCCGAGGTAGGAATGCCTCTACTCACTCTTCCGTAACCACATACTCAGGCACGACACATGATCTCATCCACCTAGATCTATCCGTTCATCTTCTCTATTTTCGCCAGGACCTGCAACAGTGGATCGCAGCTGCTGGGAAACCAGGTTTTATTTACTTCAGTCTGGGAAGTCTCGTCCCATCCTCCGAAATGCCGAAGAAGTGAGTGAGGTGAAAATAGGTTAATATTCGTGATATATATATATATATATATATATATATATATATATATATATATATATATATATATATATATATATATATATATATATATATAACAAAATCACTGGGTTCTTTATGTAACAGATACCTGAAGATTTTGGTGGAAGTGTTTCGCTCCATGGAGCAGAGAGTCCTGTGGAAGTGGGATGAGGACACCATAGAAGACCTATCCCCCAACGTGCGACTGTCCAAGTGGCTCCCTCAGCAGGATATCCTCGGTAAGTATCAAACCCCTCTATGGATTCTGAATGGCAGTCATGTTTATCAGTGGCTTACATTTAATGTCAGTAGAAGAAGTAGGCGATCTGGTGTTAGATAAATATGATTTAGTGGAATAAATCGCTTTCATTCTTTCTTCGTGGGCAGGTCATCCCCAGCTTCGTCTCTTCATAACTCATGGAGGTTTGTTTAGCACTCAGGAGGCCACCTACCACGGTGTGCCAATTCTGGGCATGCCAGTCTCTATCGATCAGCACCACAATATGCGGATAGTGAAGCATGAAGGTTGGGGAGACTTCTTGTACTGGGAGGACCTTACCTATGACAACTTGCGCGGCCATATTTTGCAGCTCATAGATGATGCCAGGTGGGAGGAAGAGGGATGTTGATGTATGCTGGTTCCATATATTTTTTTCAAGAAAAATAAAGTTATCGAGAAGTATTACAATCAGTAACAAAACACCAGGTACAAATGAGGTTGCAAGTTTTTTGTAATTAAATTAATTTCGTGCCTTGGCGTTGCAGGGTGAAAGAAAAAGTTGAACGGCGTGCCATTATTATCCGCGACCAGCCAATGTCACCAGGCGACTGGGCGACGTACTGGATTGAGTATGTGTTGCGGCACGAAGGGGCACACCACCTCCGCTCTCCTGCCGTTGACATTCCTTGGTAGGTGCATCCTCGATCTTTTACTCCACTAAAACTCTTTTATAGTAACAAATCAACCTTTCATTTCTTCTTGCTTCCAGAATGATATAACTTCATTCCCTCGTCTCCCACTGAGCTGATGTACTGAGAGGATACCTCTGGCAGTCAGTAAAAATAGTATTATTCGCAAATTCATTTTATTTTTCTCTGCGTCTAGGTATCAGTTGTACAACGTGGACGTGTGGGCGTTACTGGTGGTAGTGACATTGACAAGTTTAGTCCTGGGTTCCTGGCTCTTCTATCGGATTATTTTTGTCTTGGTCCGTTGCTGCTGTGGGTCAAGTAAAAAGAAGAAAAACTGAGATTGCATTTCAAGTTGTAGTCACTCACGTTACGTTAGTAAACTTGTTATTTGAGGGAACAGAAAAAAAAAAGTTTCTTAATTTGCTGTCATTTTGAAGAAAAAAATGTTTCTTGATAGAAAGTGCATCACAATGATAAATTCTAGTTTTTATTTTACAATGCATTATCCTCACTAAGCAGCAGAAGACTAGTGTACGTCATGAGGAGCAAAACATTTGAAAGAAAACATCATCACGAACAGAAAGTACATTTTTTTCTTTGACACCAAGAGATCATTTAAAACGATGTAAAACTTTGATATTGTTCATTCCCATTATACCCTCAAAAATTCTCTTAAAAACCTGTTTGATTTATTTAAAATCTAAACTATCTCAGAATACCACATTATCCACTGATGTGTCTTTTATTGATTATTGTGATATTAGAGTTATCAGCACGAGCGGATGCATATATTTTTCAGAATCTTGTATCATTTCTTGGTGGTGTTTTATGGTACTAGCTGTGAAATGTGGACATGTGGGCATGGGTAACGACAGTGGTGGTGGTTGCAGCCTCCATGTCGTTTGTTTTCCATAATTATCACAAGTTCACGTTCGCAGCTCTTACCGATCAAGGAAGATGAAAGAGTATTAGTCTTAAGATGTACTATCTCCATTCTGTAAAGAAAGATTTCCTCACAAGGTAACAGGACACAAAGAAGAGATAATGTTGATCTGTTATATCTTTTCATAATTTTACTGCGTTGAAAAAAAAAAAAATGAATAAAAAAGTATGTACTTAGTGTCAGTCAAAAAGCACTCCACTGGATCTGTTCTTCTGGTATATTAAAAGTACAAAATTTTATGTAGTCTTAAGTGACTTTAGTGTCAAGTAATGATGGGAGCGAAAGATTATCTAGAGACACAATAGCAACAGCCTTTCCCTTCTCTGACGTGCATCGCCCTCTATGATAAATGAATAAACGTAAAGCGCCACAGGACAGTTTTGTTCCACTCCACAGCAGTATCCGTTAGTATGGAACCTTTTTCTTTCTCGTGACGTACGAAGTTTTGGGGTAACGTGTTTATTCTTAATCTAACGTCCTCAGAGAAATGGTTACTGGTTAACACATGGTTACTGCTTAACATGGTTGCTGCTTAACAACACGTGCAACATATATAAGTAAAAAATGATAGTAATAGCAATAACAAAAATGTAATCACTTTTCTCTCTTCACTTTTAAGCAAGTAGATAATGAATGACATAATGTGCAACCATCATCCCTAATGAAGTCCCTGATGAAACAAACCTTTATGTGTGAGGAGTCTCAAAGCACATCATAGAAAAAGCAAGTGAAAGTGAAAGGCTGATAAACAAAATTCTCGAGCTGACAACAATCTAGTACATGCCAAACCTGGCGATACTTAAAAGGGACAGGCAACAAGAAGACAGAAGACAGAAGCCAATCAAGCACTTGAGGGAATTTTGATTTGTTCCGGCTTAACGTCACCTTAGGGCCATTCACGTTTTTTTTTTTCATGAAAAGAGGAAAGCTGGTTGAGGGTAATACAAAACGAAAAAGAAAGAAAGAAACAAACAAACAAAAAAGCCCACTTAGTTATCAGTCTCTTTGCAGGTCCGAGAGTTTTAGCAAAAAAGAAAGGATAAATGTCTTCAAACTTCCCTCTTAAATAAAATCAAGTCACAGGAAGTCGAAAATACAGAAGTAGGTAGAAAGTTCAAGGATTTACTTGAAAAAGATGTGGAAGATTGAGAGTGCTGGTTAACTCTTGCATTAGAGAGTTTGACAAAGTAGGGGTGAGAGGAGGGAGAAAGTCTTGTGCGGCGAGGCCGCAATAGGAGGGGAGGCATTGAGTTAGCAAGATCATAAAAGCAGTTACCATGAAAAAAAATGAGGGAAGATAGCAAGATAGGCAACATTCTGGCGGTGAGAAAGAAACTGAAGATAGTCAGTCAGAGAAGAAGAAATGATAAGAGGAAAAGCTTTTGATTCCACCTTATCTAATATGTGTGAGCGGAACTTCCCCCCATATATTATGACAAGAGTGCTCAGTACATGGGGAATGAGCCCCTTGTACAAAGTTAGCAGTTAGGATTAAAAAAAAACTGAAGGCCTAACTTCAAAGCTGTTTCAGGAAGAGATGGAGTGTGAAGTTTCCAGTTTAGATTATTAGTAAAGGATAAACCAAGGATGTTCACTGTAGAAGAGGGGGAAGATGAAAGCCATTGGAGAAAAGGAAACAGTTGTTTGAAAGTTCGTGTCGAGTTCATAGATGAAGGAATTGAGCTTTTAAGGGATAGAATAATATTAAATTTTCTTTGCCCAAATAAAACATCTTAGAGATCAGAGGTAATTTGTTCTGTAGTGTCCTTGCGGAAACTGTTAACTTCCAGAAAAGAAAGACAGTTGCGGAAACTGTCTTTGAAAAGACGTGGAATAGTGTAGGTTGGTATCATCAGCGTAGGAATCGTTAGCACATGAAGTTTTGTTTAAAAGGTCACTAAAAAATAATAGGAAGAGAGTGGGTGACAGGAGAGAATCCCGAGAAATACTCCTGTTAATAGATCTAAGAGAACAGTGGACGTCTACCACAGCAGCAACAGAACTGTCGGAGGGGAAACTTGTGATAAAGTTGCAGGGAGAAAGATAGAAACCGTAAGAGACTAGTTTTGGGATCAAAGCTTTGTGCTAAACTCTATCAAAAGTGTTTAATATGTCTAAGGCAACAGCGAAAGTTTCATCAAAAATTCTAAAAGAGGATAACCATGACTCAGTAAGGAAAGTGAGATCACCAGTAAAGCGATCTTGACGGAAGCCATACTTCTGATCAGGGAGATGGTGAAGTGACAGATGTTTAAGAATCTTCCTACTGAGGATAGATTGGAAAAAAAAAACCTTTAGACATGAAAGAGATTAAAGCTATTGGGTGGTAGTTAAAAGGCTTAGAGCAGTCACCCTTTTTAAGAACAGGCTGAACGTAGGCAAACTTCCAGGAAGAAGGATAGGTAGAAGTCGATAGACAGAGTTTGAAGGGTTCGGCCAGGTAAGGTGCAAGCACGGAGCCACAGTTTTTTTTAAACAATAAGAGGGATCCCATCAGGCCTATATGCCTTGCGAGGGTTTAGAGCGGCTAGGACACTGAAAATATCATTGTAAAGAAATTTGATCGAAGGCATGAAATAGTCAGAAGGGGAGAAGAGGGAGGGACGAGCCAAGAATCATCCAAGGTTAAGTTATCATAACTCCCAGAGAAGAGTTTAGGTTTAGAGACAGATGTGACAGTAATGCCTTCAGGATGAAATGAAGAAGGGAAAAACTTACTGGAGATGTTTTGGGCTTATCTGATGTGCATACAAATCTTTTACTATGAATAGCCACAGTCGAAATAGAATCCCTGCCTACTAAAGAAAGGAAAAGAAAAAGGGCCTTCAGTTGAGAAAACGGTGATTGTCAGGCACCCGTCGATTTAAGGATTATTGAATAACCTAGAGATATGACTTTTCGTATTTGGAGATAATGACGAACAATAAAAAAAAAACACACACACACACACACACACACACACACACACACAGAGAGAGAGAGAGAGAGAGAGAGAGAGAGAGAGAGAGAGAGAGAGAGAGAGAGAGAGAGAGAATAATTTTGGAGAAAAAGGTGGTACAGGTGCAATGAGAGATGGAGGGGAGCGAGGGCGGAGAAGCGAAGAATGGCGAGGCTGTGCACTGGGATCTGATAACTGGCCGAGGCACCGCTCTGCTCCACGTGTCAGTGTGTAACAGAGCGCCGGAAAGAACGGACGCACCTTCTCACGGAGGCCTCCCACTGGCGTGTGTCGTGCGTGCGGTTATGCTTACGTATGTGTGTGTGCGTGCGTGCGGCTCCATGGCTCTTCGTGTCTCAGCATCGTGGACTCTCTTACACTCTCGTTGATATCATATTGACACATTAAGAAATTATTCCCAAGAAAAGGATATGTTTGAGGAAAAGTTTTCAGTGCATTGTACACATATTGAAGTGGTTGAATTGGGGTTATGAAAGATTTACCAATGATCTCTAATGCATTCATTAAAATTTTATTACATAATCCGTAAAATTTTTTTCTAGGTAGTGTTAAGTACGTAGCGCTGAGTGTGTGTGTGTGTGTGTGTGTGTGTGTGTGTGTGTGTGTGTGTGTGTGTGTGTGTGTGTGTGTAAAGGCGTACTGAAAAGTCATATTTTTTCCCTCATCATAACCAACTGTTCCGCTGGTAAGTTCAAGATCTCTTCATAGTTGACACGATAGAAAAAAAGAAAAGAAAAGAAAAAAAAAATCCACCCTCCATTTCATATTCGAAACCGAACAAAATAACCTAGGTTTCAATAAATATTATAAGTAGTAATAAGAGCAATAGTAGTATTGTAATAGTAGTAGTAGTAGTAGTAGTAGTAGTAGTAGTAGTAGTAGTAGTAGTAGTAGTAGTGGTAGTAGTAACAGTATAATTACTGCAATCATTACATTAACCACCTGCTCTACCGCCAACATTAACAAAATAACAGCAGCAACAACAAAAGCGGCAACAGTACCATCTCTGTTTTCACTCCGACAATTATACCAATACTACAACAAATTAACTTAAGATAAAAAATAAATAAAATAAAATGATCATCTAATCACATCACATTTTAATCAAGAATTACCATTGAAATATAATTTTCCTACACCACCATCGCCACCACCACTACTAACACACTACCCAGCCATTCAAATGTACAGCAATTACTTAAACACATTCCATCTATAAGCCAATGCATCACAAATTACTAAGGTCATGTTGATATACGTTAGAATATTATCATTTTTTTCTCTCTCCAAAATTGTGCATGTTCCTCCTCATCTTTTATATGTAGAGGGAAACTAACACACACACACACACACACAGACACACACACACACACACACACACACACACACACACACACACACACACACATACACACACACACACACACACACACACACACACACACACACACACACACACATACACACACACACACACACACACACACCCCTGCTGCTGCGGTTCTCTCTGGTTGCAGCAGCTCAAAAGGCACATAATGGCGGGGGTCAGTGCTAATGACCGTGTGCTCCCCTCGTGGTGTGAGAATTTACTCAACATTCACCTTCACCGTATTACACAACCAGCTCCGTTGATTTGCATATAATTATTGAGATTCCTTCATAGTTGATGTATTTTGTTTTGCTCTTATGTTTCTTCCTCTTTTTTCCTATTTTTCTTCATATGTATGTTTTATTACTTATTTTCTTTTCGTTATTGTTGTTGTTGTTCTTCTCCTCCTCCATCTTATGTTCTCATTTTCACTTTAAAATGTAAGTAAGGAGAAGAGGCAAAGAATATGTATATAAAGGAGGAGGATATAATGCATAACAATAAGGAAATTGAGATGATGAGAAATATTATAAGATACAACCTTGAAGAAAGAAACAGAGAGGGGATCATATTAAACTCCATATTTTAGAAAGATGACAATAAAGATGAATGTGCTAAAGAGTGCAGTTATAAAGATGAAAAATGAAGGTATTCTTGAATGTTGAAAGAATATACAATAGAATCCGTGTTGTTACAAATGCCCCATATGGAATGAAAGGGAAGAAAATTCATGGTGATAGGACCTTTTTTCTGAGGGGACAAAAACAAAAAGAAGAAAACATAATAATTTTGCTGTTATGTTATGTTTCTGTGTGAAGTGTAGAAATTAATCTAGTAGGACGATCATAGTGCACAAAGATGTCATACTAACCTATATCTTTGCAAAAAGGAAATATGGCAAAAACACAAAAAAATCAACAACAATTATTATCATTCCACGCAGACGAGATGTAGAGAAGAAAACAACACGTAAACATAGGAAAAGGGTTTGTTGAGAGATATTCGGTAACACTATTAACCCCTTCAGTATTACGACGCACTTTCATGCTTATTCTTCATTCTATTTGACGATTTTATGCACCTTCAGAAACTTATGTTGGGGGTTAGAACGACGAAGACTCATCCCATTAATTTTGTGAACACCATACATTCTTTTTAATGTCAATAAAATCTTCTAATCGTACCAAAATTGGAGGAAAAATGCGTCTCAGTACTGAAGGAGGTAAACAGGAGCATCACAAGAGATAGACAAGCCTGGCCCGGCCATAGACACGGAAATAGAGGTGGCGCAGCGACCTCCATGACCTTCACACACACACACACACACACACACACACACACACACAAGCCTATTTCTGAAAGTGTATATAAATGTGAGTGAGTGAGTCTGTCTGTCTGTCTGTCTGTCTGTCTGTCTGTCTGTCTGTCTGTCTGTCTGTCTGTCTGTCTGTCTGTCTGTCTGTCTGTCTGTCTGTCTGTCTCTCTCTCTCTCTCTCTCTCTCTCTCTCTCTCTCTCTCTCTCTCTCTCCGCACGAGATGCTGTAAGTTTCAGGACAAGGGAAAAGTTGAAACACCAAAGGTAATTCTGCCCTATGAGACTGTTACGTTGTGGAAAGTTACGGGGGGGAAGAGAGAGAGAGAGAGAGAGAGAGAGAGAGAGAGAGAGAGAGAGAGAGAGAGAGAGAGAGAGAGAGAGAGAGAGAGAGAGAGAGAGAGAGAGAGAGAGAGAGTTCTATCTATCAATGAATGGAGGCGTTTTACAAGGCACCGAGGAGCGAATCAAGGACACGCGGATAAGCAATGCAGGTTTAGCAGCGGCGTCGACACCACAAACAGATTTTTTAAGGCGTGATTCGCTTCGGCTTGCGGTAGTGCACTGAATATTGTACTGATTTGCCTGTAATTAAGTTAACAGAGCAAATGGTTTCGTATTTTAGTGTGGTAATGGTGTGTGTGTGTGTGTGTGTGTGTGTGTGTGTGTGTGTGTGTGTGTGTGTGTGTGTGTGTGTGTGTGTGTTGGAGAGTACGTGGAGGTGGAGGTGGGAGTTGTTAATGAAGTGAAAAGATAAATGGAAGGGAAGTGGTTAGACTGACGTGAATTTTACGCCGGCAGGGCAGAGAAATGACGTGATGATGCGAGTGGTGCGTGGAACATGTGGCCGGCGGGACGTGGATGGCTGGGTGAACCTTGTTAATGATCTGCACACACATCACCATCAACACAGCCATCATAACCGGCATCTCCATCACCAGCAGTCTCATCACCTCCACTCATCTCACCATAAACACCGATGCCTCTCCCCGCACTTCGCCTCTTATTCCCTACACCAGTGACACCACCATCACCTACTGACACAATATATTCCGACCATAACGAATGACCACCACCACCATCACCACCACCACCATCACCACCACAATTATCACTATCAGTAATGTCAATGAGTTCAGTAGAATATTAGAGACACGACCTTAAGGCAAGTGATTATAAAGGCATTTGACTTGGGTTCGATTCCCGTTAAAGGCATATGAAAAACAATGTATTTATTGATTACATAGCTTCCCAAATGTCTTCTATCATGCCGCTGTCATCAATCAGTATGGCATCACCATCACTGCTGCCACCACCATCCACGCCACCATTGCCACTTCCACTCAAACCTCATGTTTCTCTTTTCTCGTGTGTGTGTGTGTGTGTGTGTGTGTGTGTGTGTGTGTGTGTGTGTGTGTGTGTGTGTGTGTGTGTTTTCATATCCTTGAAATCCAAACAGGAAATGAAGATCAACGGAAATAATGATGTTATAAAATATGATATCCTATTTCACTTCAAAGCTGTCGGACGTTGGGGAGATTAATTAAAAATGGAATAAAACAAACGCCAGATAAATTAAACCATTAAAAACGGAATAAAACAAACGCCAGATAAACTAAACAATTGAAATAGAAAGTGATGTATTTCCGAATTATGAATTACGTTTTCTAGTATTCAACTGCATTGACTACTACTACTATTACTACTACTACTACTAC
>CM035187.1:7075068-7086023 GCA_020233015.1 Callinectes sapidus | reverse complement strand
CTCCTCTCTCTCTCTCTCTCTCTCTCTCTCTCTCTCTCTCTCTCTCTCTCTCTCTCTCTCTCTCTCTCTCTCCCACAGCTTCCGAAATTACTGAGCATTGAGGAGCGCCTGACCACCGCCTTGGGTCGACCCCTTGATCCTCAGAGCCGCTCACAGCCTCACGTCGACACACACACCCATATCCACGCCCACTCCTCCCAAACCTACACGCACTCCACCACACAGGCCCACGTCCACGCTAAGTGTGAGACGACGCCCAACACACACTCCCAACACCAGCACCTGAATCCAAACAACTCCCACCACCACCACCACCACCACAAGGGGCAGAGCGCGCCGGACCCTCACAGCCTGGGCGTGCATAGGGACGGTGGGACAGGTTCGCGACTCAGCAGAAGCATGGAAAACCTACCACGAGATATCCAGGACCATATTCTCCGCTGCCAGTGTTCCTGCGACCATCTCGGCTACGGGAATTACTCGGTTAGTATTTTGTTTATCTATTTTGTTTTTCCTTATTGGATGGTTTTATTTTGGGTGTTCATTTGTTGGTGGATGTTTAGACCTTTCATCCTTCTTGCTTTGCTGTAGTGATGTTGGATGTATACTTTTTGACTGAATTGTTATTGCTAGTGTTTCCTCCTCTCCTGCCTCTGTGTTGTGTTTGATCACATTCATACTTCTCCAGATAGATTTCTTTTATATTAATTGATTTCATCGTAAATATCTCTCCTGTTCCTCGTCCTTTACCCCTTCCAACGGTTCCCCGATGTTCCACGAGCTACATTCACTCTGCTCTGGGGTACTCACACGCAGACTGCCGGCAAAATGTAGGCCATGACTGCAATTAGGTTTGGCTATTACCCCAAATGTGCGAGATTCCGATCTTGAAGAGAACAACAGCTTGTGTTCAAGCAGCACCGGAAACCTGCTCACATGTCTCACGCTCAGGTATGCCGCCACTCTGGTCTGGAACCTCTCCAACCTTCAGTCATTTTCAATTTTTTATTTTACTTTATGTCCAAGCAATTCCAGAAGCAATATTATGGAAATAAAAGTAACTTGAAAGTTGGTCTGTCGACAATTTTACTTGCTCTCTCTCTCTCTCTCTCTCTCTCTCTCTCTCTCTCTCTCTCTCTCTCTCTCTCTCTCTCTCTCTCTCTCTCTCTCTGGGTCCATACGCCCCTGAAAGACTTAAGAAAATGAAGAAACAGGAATACACGAAGAAAAAACGATAATATCCTCGCTTCATGTACCGTGCCGGAAATGATGGCGTGCGCTGGCTGTGGCAACAACATTGGTGTCAGAGGCAGAAACTAAAGAGAGGGAGGGGGAGGAGGAGGAAGACCAAGAGGAGGAGGAAGAAGGAAAAGTATGAGAAGGATAAGGTGCAGGAGATAACGTGTGAGCGGGCGTGTTAGGAGTGGTAATCTCGGCAGGGACAGGATAGGCAGGGTGGTGGTGTGTTTACAGTCGAGCGGGCGTGGCAGACTAATTGGATGGTGTGGGTAGTAGGAATCGTGAAGGCGACGCGGCTTTGTGTGGGACACGTGCTGCTGCTGGCTGGACACAATGTGAGAGAAAGGTAGCGTCGTGGAGGGAGAAACGGGGTGATGGACAGAGAAACAGAGAGAGGACGAAAAAAGGCCATGACAAAATGGGTTAGGGAGTAATTAAGGAAACACCGAGGCAGAGAGAGAGAGAGAGAGAGAGAGAGAGAGAGAGAGAGAGAGAGAGAGAGAGAGAGAGAGAGAGAGAGAGAGAGAGAGAGAGAGAGAGAGGATAGTGGGATTAATAAAAGCGACACATTGACGAAAGAAGGAAAATAAGGGTGAAGAAGAGAGAAAACGGAGTAATAAGAGACAGAGGAGAGTGTGTATGCTTACGTGAGGACACATCATCTCGTCCAGACACAGCAAGTAGACGGATGATGATTATTAAACAGAATGTAGATGACCTGCCTAAGCTGATGGGTATGCTGGTGAATATCAGATTGTAATTTCACGTGAGGAATGAGTCGATAGCGCTAACAAACACGAGAGAGTTACAGCAACACACACATCACCTCACATGTGTTTATTACGAAGGAAACGTCACAGTTCCTCTTGACACGACCTGGGAGCGAAATAAAGTGCAGTGTTGATTCAGAAGAGCGTCTGATTCATGATGGCTAAAAGTTTCTACGCCAGTGAGAGAGGCCTAGTGATTGAAATGATTTTGTCCAAGTCCTCTTCTGTGACACAAGGAGCGTTGGTGGATAGTTGCTAGACAAGATGACCGTGTCCCTGCGAGTACTATCTTAAATAACAATAAAAAAGTAACTAATTCTTTGACCCCTTTCCAAAGTCCGTTTTTATTTTCATTTTATTCTCCACACACAAAATGTCCAGTCACAACTATTTCCCCTCACTGTCTCCTCCTCCTATTCCTCGCTCTGCTCCTCCTCCTCTCCACTCTCACTGCACTTCCTCACGAGCCACCACTACTGCTGCCACTCCCTCGTTCCTTCCTTCCCTCAAAAGTTGATTCCCGCGCACCATTTTTTCAGTCATGTTCCCTTTATGTACCGAAACATGTTTTCATTTTTTCTCTCTCGCAGTATTTTCTTTCTTTTCTGGTGCAGTGTGGAGGCTGCCGTTCCTTATTCACGTCTTCATCAACTTATTTCCGCTAAGAAAACTTGTTGGCATTCTACACGGTGACGAAGGTGGCGGTCACAAGTTGTTATCATGAATGTTGCCTATCTCTTCACACACACACACACACACACACACACACACACACACACACACACACACACACATACACGCACACGCACACACACACACACACACACGCACACGCACACGCACACACACACACACACACACACACACACACACGGACTTCTAACCCACATAGGTAACCCAATAAAACCAATACAGTGTAAGTTGTTCCGTAGATTTCCTCACTCCTCTTCCTACCATATTTTGCCATCAAGTGTGGAGTTCAGAGTCGGCTTCACCGTCAGGCTGAACCTCATAAACTCAGTATGTGCCTGGATTGCCTTGTAATTAGGACTCTCGTGTACACTGCAGCCAATTATTGAATGTGCATCTGAAATTGTCCAATATCACACTGGGACAGCCACGGGAGCAGCCCAATTCTTCGCTCCATACACCACCGCCCTTGAAAGCTCATCAGACCGCACACATGTAGCTCACGTGTTCAGTAAACAAACACTAATTACCTTCGTGATTATAACAAATATTTGTCACCGTAGTACAAGGTTATTTTTTTCATAAGTAAACATAAAGCAGGAACAAAATTTACAACCACAAGCAAATCGCTGATCCCAAATAATATTCCCCGAAAATAATTTCCTACTTTGTTTATTGATTTCAATAATTCAAGAACTTGGTAGTACAAAGTGTGTAAAGTATTTATGAGAGGGCAAGTTCAAATTAGATCGCATGTTTATTTAAATATTTGCTGTTGTAAACACTGGCATAGTGTGTGTGTGTGTGTGTGTGTGTGTGTGTGTGTGTGTGTGTGTGTGTGTGTGTGTGTGTGTGTGTGTGTGTGTTTGTGTCTGTCGCGGTCGCCTGCTGGTTACCCAGCCAGCCTTTACCCTACGGAGCGAGCTCAGAGCTCATAGACCGATCTTCGGGTAGGGCTGAAACCGCATCACACACTACACACCGGGACAGCGAGGCCACAACCCCTCGACTTACATCCCGTACCTACTTGCTGATAGGTGAACAGGGGCTAGATACACATTAAGAGGCTTGCCCATTTGCCTCGCCGCGCCCGGGATTCGAACCCGGGCCCTCTCAGTTGTGAGCCGAGTGTGTGTGTGTGTGTGTGTGTGTGTGTGTGTGTGTGTGTGTGTGTGTGTGTGTGTGTGTGTGTGTGTGTGTGTGTGTTTGTGTGTGTGTGTGTGTATGTGTGTGTGTGTGTGTGTGTGTGCTCGCGCGCACGCGCCCCCTTCTGTGTCTGTGATGTGTGTGCACATGGTTTCCCGTGTAAAAAACGAGCCTGGGTAAAAGAAGGGTTACAAGAGAAAACTATCAACAACGTTTTCCTGTTTTTCCCTTTACCTTCCCCCCTCCCCTTCCTTTTTTTTCCGCGGAAGTTCACCTTGTCGTAACGCGTCGCGCTACCCCGCCCTTTCCTTGGTGGAGGCGCGGCAAGGCGATCATTAAGTGCGGTCCAGACTCCTAAGCGAGGTGTGGGTCGCTTTGAATTTCTCCCACACGCCTGCCGAGAAATACGACAGGTGAATGCTGCGGCTGAGAAAGGTGGAGGTGTGTTATGGAGGTGTGAGCGGCGTTAGGTGAAGCCTGGTGTGTCTGCTGGCGTTATTGTGGGCTGCTAACGGCACAACTCAGATTAGCGCGGTGATAATACGGTGTAGGATAAAATTTGCAGTGAAACTCAGTGTGCGAATAGTTCTGCGGTGCTATATGCTAGGGTGCGGCTTAAAAATGGTGGTGCATAGTGTGTTTGGTGCAATGAGACCTGCGCCAATACGGTCGTCCAGCAGAAAGGGAATTATTCCACCCAAGTGAATTCCACCCTCCAATATTATTACTGCATTAAAATTTCATCCCCCACGCCAATAGACTGAAGCCGAATTTAAAAACGTAACATAATCATTTTTTTCTTTATTTCCTTTGAGTTGAATGATAACGGAGGAAATTTAACCAAGGGAGGGATTTGTATGGTATAGTGGAAAGGATGTGATGAAATATGATGGTCTGTGGTGTTATGTTGCAATTAACACTTTTCGAGTGATTTGGTTTGTCTTCCGCATTAACAAAAACCACCTTTCGTCTTAACCCAACCATCTCAAAGCATTCTACCAGCTAAAGACTGTTAAATATACTCTCTTTACTCATCTTTGCTCTCTTTTTTTGTCGATGTTTATTGAGATTTCGTTGTTTTAGGACTGTATTGTGGTGTACATCGCAGTGAAAGAGTTAAGGATGTATATTATCTCATTAAATAAAATAAATAAATAAAAACGAAACACTATGTATATTTAAGATTAAGGGATACGAGTTCACAGCGTTCTGAATTGGGAACAATTGTGTGAAATACTACGGCATTCTTAATTTTCCCTTGGGTGGAGCGAGGGTACGGTACCGTGAGCCACGCGTAGTGGTAAAGGCACCGCAGAGTCACATAAACATGGAGAGATATCGTTAGAGTATGCAAATAAGTCGGAAAAAATACACAAGAGCATAAGAATGTAAAGGAAACTACAAAAATGTTCATGCCTACCCATCACCTCTATCTATAATCTGATCTAAAGCTCCCTAATGACTACTGTGTACTGTGATGAGTCCATGCATTCTATCTACCTGCATTTAACTTCCCGCTACCTCTTTTTCAAATCTAACTTTTCTAAGCTCCATACGCTCTTGGTCTGTCAGCGTCACACATCAGTTCTCCATCTGTTACCAGTGAGTTAGAGACGAACAAGTCCATGAATACCTCAAGAGTCCACCTGTCGCTTGGATAGACAGAGGTAGATGGACAGCAATGGAGCGCTGCCACTCAAGCTGATTGGCTGATGCAGGCGGGAATTAGTGGCTTAACTTGCCTAACTCGGAACACGGCCGGACCAGATGGCGCTACTTCTGGCGATGAGGAGGTATTGTTCCTCCGGCAGGCAGAGACGCGAGATGGATGAGGCACACAAAGGCAATGTTCCACGATTAACGGCGTACCTGATACAACCTCAACTCCGTTCCATTGTCTTCGTACCTGCATGGCGGGGGAAAGGATGTGCGGAGAACCACGTGTCGCTGGAGAGTCGTTTAAGGTCTTCTCGGAGGCACAATAACGTAGAAGTGTGACTGAGGATAACGCTCTTTGCTGAGAATTGGACGATGCGTAAGAAAAGAGCGGCAGTAGCTTTGGTGTGCGAATCTCTAAAAGAAATCTGAAATGAACTGGTGTAAGATTAGGAATGAACACCTCTATTCCTCAATTCTTATGAAATTTAATGTGGCAGCATCCTTTCACTTATCGATCAACTAATGCATATCCCGAAGTAATAATCTTTTTCTGTTCTGATGCGATTTTCTTTCAAGATAATTTCCATAATCACTCGCAACATAAGTCACTCGCAAGATGACGCTATTACTTTCCATACTCGTCGAAGGAACTACTAGTACGAAAAATCTGAAAGGAGAAAGGGACGGAGAAGGAAACTTTAAATTCTAATACGAAAAACGTCAAAGAAATCCGAACATACTAAATGAGATCTAAATGGTAATGTGTTTATGAGAGCATCTGCTGAACGTGGGCCGCAAAAAGTCGACGATCTAAACTCCCAGGTCGCTTCGCCTTCCCACACGCCCAGAAACTCCAGAAGATGCTGAGTTTGCCCTCCCGTAAAGCAAATTAACTTAGTTAGTGAAATTTGACCTTAGCACAGAAAGTTAGTCTCGTGGCAGGAGTGAGACGGAGACTATCAAGCGGGAAGGGAGGGGAACTACAGGCTTGAGGGGATATAAATATAAACACATAATGCTATTAAGGCGGCTGCATGTGTTGGGGGTAAGGGAAATGCAGAGGCAAGACACAGACACCCTCCTGTGGTAGCAGATTATCAGTTTGTAATTCAATCTCTTCTAATGTCGAGTCAAAAGTTATTTTAAAGACCCGAGAAAAAATATTTGACGTAACTTTTTGCCACTGAAAAGACAGCAATCTATTATAGAAAAGGAGGGGAAAAGTCACCCCGAAAATATAATTCATGACTATTGAGCCAAAAATAAATAAATCAATGAAAAATCACTACCGTTTAAAGAGAGGAGAAAAAATCACCCAAACTATTGAAGTGACAGATAAATACAAGGGAAAAAGGCCACAGGAAGATAACGGGCGAAGTGTGATCCATGTTTCCATAAAAGGCCAAAGCAACAGAGAGAGAGAGAGAGAGAGAGAGAGAGAGAGAGAGAGAGAGAGAGAGAGAGAGAGAGAGAGAGAGAGAGAGAGAGAGAGAGAGAGAGAGGTCAACGTGGGAAAGGGAGACACAGCATATAGGACACTGGCACAATATATTGGTCACACTGCTCATCCAAGGCCACCCCAGCAACACCATATCACGGAGGGGCGGGGAGAGGTAGCAGCAGGGCAGAACGAGACAGAAGGAAGAGGATTACGAAAGGGGGAGTGGGGGAGAGAGGGAGGGTGAGCTGATAGGTAACGTGATATGGCAGGCTTGACAACAAGACCTGCCTCCCGTCCTACGCAACTCCCACGGCGCAGGACGTCGCTGAGGGTGGAGGGGAGGGGGTGGAGGTCGGGGTGGTCGGGGGAGGAGGTAAAACATGTCGAATATCAAACATGTTATCTATGTGGTGCTCTCTCTCTCTCTCTCTGTCTGTCTGTCTGTCTGTCTGTCTCTCTCTCTCTCTCTCTCTCTCATGACCCCACAAAGATGCTATTACTAAACACCTTCTCACTTCAGTTATTTTTACACCCTGCACTACACCAATTAATCATAAGTAAGCAAGCATAGAAAGCACTGAATACATATAAGGTCAAACTACTGTCATGGTATCCCCTTGAGTGTGATTCTAATACTCCAGATGAGATTTATATCACTATCTTTCCTTGGGGTCTTTGGCGGGACAACTGAAGGATGTGAGTGTAGCATACGAATGAGAAGGAATACAAAGGGATACAAAGGTAAACCAAACAACAATTTATCTTATAGTTCCTGGAAGACTGCTTGGTAGCTTTTAAACAGGTATAGAGAGGAGAGATAGGAAAGCATAGCAGAAGGTTCCACTAATGAAGAAGAAAAAAAGGGTAGTGAAGACGAAAGAAAAGAAAGAAAAAAATGGAAGAAGAAAAATGGGAATGGGAAAAATGGGAAAAAAAGGGAAATAATAAGAAAATAGAAACATGAGTATGGAGGAAATTAATGAGGAAGAGACGATGGAAATGAGGTGAGACGAACTTCATTTGGCGAACGGGAGAAACTATAAGGGAAGTGTCGAGAGGGAATACCACACGTCACTCTCTCACAATAGTACATGCAGACAGAGAGCTTTCCTAGGTAAACTCGATTCTCCTCCTTGCTGCTACTCCTCGTTCTTCTTCCTCCTCCCCCCCCACCTCCCTTCCCCCTCTGGAGATGCCTCGCTGGGGCTAAAGCTGCCTTGGTTATCCTGACGCCCTCTCCCTGACATCTCCCTCCCTCTTCCCTCCTTCCTTCTCCTTTTTTATTTCCTTCCATCACACCCTCCCATTTACTCTTCCCTCCTTCCTTCTTTACATATTTATTTGACCCCGTTTTCCGTCACATTCTCTTTCCTACTTGTAACTCACTTCCTCGTCTTCTCCTTCCTTCCTCTCTATTTTATCTCTTTCCTACCTTCTTCCTTTACACTCTCCGTTTCACCAATGTCCCATTTCTCGAATCATTCCTCTTACTTTCCTTCCTTAAAATTTGAAGCTTACACACTTTTCCTCACGGAAACTCCCAAAAGAGCTCTTTCTGACGCCCACTTTGCCCAAAACATTATTTCTGTTCCAACTACCGCCGCATGTTGGAACACCCAAATTTTCCTTGTATTCCGTTTTATTTTGCCTCTACAGTATCCTCCACCACTTTGTAGGAAAGGAACGATAAGGGTACTGTACGAGGAGAAAAAAAGGTGATTTGTCTAACGTCAGACTGGCAGATTACTTTAAGCTTGAATGAAAGCTGCTGCTCAAAACTGGTGATATGCTAAAGAGAGGGAGAGGGAGAGGAAATGTCTTTGTTCTTTTATAAGGCTGTTAAGGTTTATAATGGTGTGTGTGTGTGTGTGTGTGTGTGTGTGTGTGTGTGTGTGTGTGTGTGTGTGTGTGTGTGTGTGTGTGTGTGTGTGTGTGTGTGCGTGCGCTATTGTAGATTCTATGATACAATTTCTTTTTCTGTAGAGGTCACACACGGACAAGTTGTTTTCAGATTTTCATGTAGATCATTTGACATCACGTATACATAAATATTGAAAAAAAAAATGAAAAAAATCTTTTAAAACTGCTATGTCATTATCTGAGGGACACTTCATTAACATATTTTCACTGAATACTTACAATTATCATTTCCACGTTTGGACAATTTATGGATACAAGAACGCGGATCTCAGTTAGTGCATTTACATGGCTTCAAAACTTTGGTAAGCTAGTCTTTTCTCAGCATTTCATTAAAAAACACGGCAGCGCTTACAAACTTTCAATTTTAGCAGTTAAATTAAATCAAGGTTATTAAAGAGGAGGAGGCTATACGTACATACACATTTGTTTCATATTTTAGCCGAATTTTACTTGTGTGTGTGTGTGAGAGAGAGAGAGAGAGAGAGAGAGAGAGAGAGAGAGAGAGAGAGAGAGAGAGAGAGAGAGAGAGGCCGAAGGGTGAGACGAGGAGAATGGAAAGTCGTGTAATAGTGCGTGAAGGAAATTTCAAGGTGAGTCTGAAGGAGAGAGGGAGGTAGGCCGGTTTAAAGGGAAAGAAATACAACATTGAATATAGGCACAGAAACACGAGAGGGGTGGTGGAGGAGGGCGAGCAGGGTACACAGATAACATTTCACTGGGAGTCAGGAATGCAGAAGAAGGAACGTGATTAAAAAGAAACAAATATAAGAATAAAAAAAAAAGATTCTTTAAGTTTCATGAAAAGAATAGTTTGTAATTACTCATTGCGGGTAAAAAGAAATGTGAGCGTTAAAGAATATAAAGAATGATGTCGGAGTTAGAAAAAAAATGGAGACAAAGAGAAAGAAGAAAAAGAAAAATGAAGAGAAGAAAACCAAGAAATCCGTGATAAAAGAACGTACAAATCCGACGAGAAGGAAACTGGACAAAGGAAGGAAAGAAAGAGAAATAAAAACCAAGATATAAGTAGCAGAAAGTGAAGAAGGTAAAGGTCATCGTGCCAGTAAAACAATAAGAACAACAACAACACTCCAACTAACATCACAACCACCATCACCTTCACCACCACCACCACCACCACCACCACCACCACCACCACCAGAAGCAGCAACAAAAATATTAATAACAGTAATAGCTACAACTCGGTCAATGATAGCTATTACACAAGTGAGAGGAAAGGACCACGAAAAGAATTGGGAACCCGAGAAGTTAGTTGGAAAATGAAGAGAAAACACAAGAGGTGGTAGGAGTTAGTTCACAAGAGTCTGCAGAATTTCACGTCAGCCATCCCTCCCTCCCCCACACTCCCCCCATCCCCCCCACACACACACACTTCCTTCCCTTCATTCCCCACCTGTGCCTCCTTTCATTCCAAACCTACCTCTCCCCTTACATTCCCACTTGCTTCTCACTTGTCAATCCTTCCTCTCCCCTTCTCTTTCCTTCAATACATTTTTACTCATCTCCCCTCTCCCTTTTCCTATTTCCTGTCCTCTACTCCCCCCTCACTGCCTCTCTATTATCTTCACTTTTACTTTTCTCCTTTTCTCCTCATTTTTTTATATATATTTTTTACCTTCAACCGGTTTTGCCTTTTTCACTTAACTCTCCACCTTCTAAACCTTATCTTCTATCACCAGCTTCTCTATTTTTGTCTTTTTTGTTCTCTTTTTCTCTTTCCATTCTAGATACGCGTCGTTTTAGGAATGCCTCTTCTTCCTCCTTCAGAGTCTTCTTCAGTTTACCACCCGGAGAGAAAAACAGCCCCTATTTCCCTGATATTCGTGTGTGTGTGTGTGTGTGTGTATGTGTGTGTGTGTGTGTGTGTGTGTGTGTGTGTGTGTGTGTGTGTGTGTGTGTGTGTGTGTGTGTGTGTGTGTGTGTGTGTGTGAAAATTCTGGTACCTTAAAAAAAAAGGGCATTATGACACGTGTATTGATTTTTCACCTTCCGATAACTGCCGGAGTCTGAACGAACCAACCACTTTATTGTCGAACAGGAGGGAGAGAGGGAGAGAGAGAGAGAGAGAG
>CM035187.1:6832959-6851368 GCA_020233015.1 Callinectes sapidus | reverse complement strand
GAGAGAGAGAGAGAGAGAGAGAGAGAGAGAGAGAGAGAGAGAGAGAGAGAGAGAGAGAGAGAGAGAGAGAGAGAGAGATAATGAGGTGATTGAAGAAGTAAGGAGGGAGAAAAAAAGAGAGGAGTGACGGGGAGAGGAAGTAATGGGGGAAGAAGAAGAGTGGAGATATGTAGAGTGAAAAACGGTAGTGAAGAGGGAGAGGGATGGAAGTGACAAGAGTGACTGGAGGAGGAGGAGGAGGAAGAGAAGAACAGAGTGGAGAGAGGAGAGAGGATTGAATGAGTGAGGAAGGGAATGTTTTGACTGATGAGTGTGAGAGCGAAGGAGACGAATGAGGCATGACTGGGAGGGAATAGAACATTGATAAACAAAGAAGGAATAACAGGGAGACAAGAAGAATGAGAGGCATGGGAGAGGAATGAGCGAGGAGTGACTGGAGTGAGAAATGATAAGGGCAACAGATATGACGAATGAGGTGTGACAGACAGCAGAGAGCATTACTTAAGCAATAACAGAAAACGAGAAGATGAATGAATAAGTGAGAAGTGACTGTACGTGGAGTGAGGAAGAAGAATAAATGACGAAGTGAAAAGAACACTGAGAGATAACGAAGAGGTTTTGGAGAATGAAGAGGCGGCAAGGCATGATCAAAGCATGAGTGAGGCATGAGCGAGGCACGTGGCACTGTAAGGTAAGTCGTGGCCACGGTCACTAAGCATGAACGCATTACGACACAAGTGGAGCTCAGGTGTATGCCATTTCAAGGTGTAACTAGGCCAGCCAGGTAAGCTTTCCGCCACCCGTGTCACCTCCCCTGCCTCGCCCTTGTATGCTGACAAGGGTTGTGACTGCCTGGTGCTGGCTGGGGCAAGGGGAGCCAGCCAGCCAGGTAGGTCACCAGGTAGGACGGGTAAGTCGACCCTGCATCACCAGCCCATCACCAAAACATCATCACCGCCACGAACCTTATCTATTTTAGGATCATTCCATTTGCTTATATTCTTATTTGATAAGAAGGATATTGAATAAGTACATGATAAGAGGGAAACAATCATGTTGTATGAAAAAAAGCTTAATGGAAACCCTACAAAGAGAAAGGAGCCCAAAAGAAAGAAAACGAAAAACAAGTCGTTAGATTAGATTAGGTTAGGATTAATTCACTTCAGGTTATACTACATACTTAATCTTTTCCTTCTTCACCCTAAAAAGAACAAAAATAGCTCGTGTCTGATCATCAAGTGTTCTGCCCCTCTACAAGACGGCGGACATGTTACTCAGCCCTAACAACTACTCAAGGTCTGCCCCAAGGTGCGATAAGCCTTCAGGGACGCGTCACTTGATGCCACAGGGACCACTAGAGGGAGGCGACACAAGGGCGCTCGCTACATCCTCCCGTCCCTACAGTGAGAATGGTCAAGGTGGGTACACTGTGTGAGCCGCGGGTAGGTGTGGGATATATACACACAACACTGTTTATCGAGACCAGCTTGCCATTAGTGATAATATATTGGTGTCACAAGGCTTTTACTGTCCTGTTTGTAAACGCGCAGATGAGATAACCCACTTAGGCATCACGTGTATCTGTTTAATATTAATCAAACTTCTATATGAATAATGTGACAGCGCTATCATGTGCAGTCGGTGGAAGGGCGGCTGTTCTACTCTTATTATTTTGAGTGGATAGTGTACTTTATCATACATAGGTCTCGTAGAGTTCAACTTGTATAGCTGTTTGTTCTTCCTTTGTGTGCACTACGAGGGAATATTAGGCGTATGAAACCTTTATGAACGAATTTATATAATTTTCTGAATTATTTTTACATTTGTGCTGTCAGTGAACATAGGTTTGATTTTATGGACTGTATCGTAATGATAATACATATGTACTACAGCTGTTCTTCATTAAATTTTGTGTACTGGGAATAAACATTATACTTATGAAACCTTAGGGAGCGACTTTGTACAATTTCTAATAATCATTTGATGTTACTTAAGTGCTATTAGGGAAAATGAGTTTGATTTTCAATAACACTCACTAATTTTCAGTGTTATTCTATCCTTTCCTCACTCCCCTCCCTCCCTTCCTCATTGCCATCCCGCTGCCGCCGCCACTGAAACCTACCGCAGGCATTACAGGTATTATGGAAAATTTTAATTAAAAATAAGTATTCTGTTAAATCCTCTCAGCCTCGCTACTTCCCGCGGCGAGGATAAAAGCCTGCACGCAGAACACAGGAAAACGTTTGTGGGAAAATAACATTAATCTGCGTGAAGGCAACGTGGCAACAACAATAACAACATGACAACAACGCAATGACAATACAATGTAATATATCGAACAATGCAAGCCGTTATTCGCGTACATCGATAACAATATATAACTAAAAACTAAATATAATTGACCTGCTAAGTTTTAATGTACAAGATACATCGCACTGCAAACACGGGAAGGATGTAAACAAACCAAACACACGTCATAATAAGGCACACTGTTCTTCAAACACAAGAAATTCGCCCCCTAAGATCCTGACAGCCAGCCGCACGCCCTTCACGGCCCTCGCCATCCCTTAAGGCACTGGAGACACGGCTGCAGGAGTCAACACACCAGTACGTAAATAAACCCACGTACCCCTGACACAACACATAAAGCTGTCACTCACCCCTCTTCATTAACAGCATCCCAATATCTCTTGACACATACCTGACTGACAGAAGGCACTGCTGGACTGTCCCATATCCCTAACGGGACTATGATATCGCTTTAATAGAGAGAAATCACCACCGTCAAAGTGTACGGCTGCCTGTGGTGTCGTCTGTTGGCTGAGCGCTGGCGACTTGCGGGGAAGGTTTCGCTTCCCGAACGGCGCCACGGAGATATTTGTTTTGTAATGTTCTCCGCCGCTAATTCGTCATGTATATCACTCTGCTTCATTTATTTCCTTTATTTTTTCTTTTTATGTTTCCCCAAATGTGTTAAGTATAGTTATGGTGGGCAATGCGCCATCTGTGGGCGGCGCGGGCAGGCGGGCGGGTAAACACGCATCAGCTGGCAAAAGTAAACAATTCATGCTGCGTGTCGCGTTTCGTGGATTGACTTTTGTTTCGATGTATTCGAGGTGTTCGTCTTCTCTGCTGCTTCAGGGTTATCTCCTTCACCTGCCCGAGGGAGTGAGGCGTGTGTCGTCAAGTACTACCCGCTGATTTGGAAGTTGTGCTATTGAGGTCAGTAGTGGTTAGCAGTTCAAGTAAGAAATGTTCAGCCAGATTCTTATGAATTAGTGTTCACGTAACAGGGCGGTGTATAGGCGATGATATAGTAGTTTATGATAATGATGATTTCTTAGTCTCAAATTAATCAAATGCATGCTTGTAAACCTCTTGAAGTTGCTTGACTGTTGCTCTAGATGCTTGTCTTTTGCACTGGAGTCTCACGATGATTATGCCGCTAGCACTGTGTGATTGTTTGTTCTAGCCCGGCAGAGTGTTATAAAAGGTAAAGACAATTGAAAATTTCTTTCTTCCTCATCCAAAGGATATGCTAATGTTGGTAATTTAAATAATCTCAAGAATGGAGCTCTTTAAAAACAATACAAATGGTTTAGGTGTCAGGGCGTCAATTAAGATGTAAAAGTTCACAGAAAAATATTTGCAGTGTGGTTATGTGAAAAAAATATATAAATAAATAATGGTAGGTTGTATTAGGTTAGGTTCTCATGCTCAACAAGTGTCCAAAATTTGTGGGGATTGAGGTAACTGAGACGAGTAGCATGCCTCAGAGATATATCACAAAATCTGTTTAACTGCATGACAAGAAATCTTATCATCTTTTGATTTTGTTATGTTGTGATTGAAGCATTTTCATCCAACTTCCATTTGTATATGATGGGTGGAAATGATAGCTTGTTAAATGCTTTCTGTTCACGGACATAATACCTTGATAATCAGTAATGTTATTGATGTAGTTGTAGTTTAATGTGCTTAATTGGAAGGTTGCATGACAAGAAATCTTATCATCTTTTGATTTTGTTATGTTGTGATTGAAGCATTTTCATCCAACTTCCATTTGTATATAATGGGTGGAAATGATAGCTTGTTAAATGCTTTCTATTCACGGACCTTGATAATTAGTAGTAGTAGTTGTAGTTTAATGTACTTAATTGGAAGGTTCCTTATACTTCCTCATCTTACTGCTGCTGTTGATGCAAATTGTTGTCATTATGTGTAAGGAAGATGTAACACAATATTCAGAATGAAACTCATTAATTATTGTTATTTTTTTTCCATGCAGAAAATAGGTTTAGAATAGAAGAATGAGGTAATGGTCTATTTCACTTCTGAGGTATTTATATGCCTTTCTTCAATGAGCTCAACTTCATTACAGCCAGGAAGAAGACCAAAATAAGATAGTGCTTCAAAGTTGACCACTGAAAGGGATGAAGAAGGGAGGATACTGAATAACTCCGTGATTTGGAAGGTAGGTACAAGAGAAGTAGAAATAACCTGAAATCTTCCTGTAGTAAGGCTATAGAGTAAAATCTATTTCTAAGTGAAGAGAAGAATGATGATACAGATTACTGAATTACCTGGAAAGTTATCATAAGATATTTTAATAAAGGAGCATAATATATTGACTGTAGATAAGACCGGTTAGTATATCCACCACAACTCATATGTTTGTGTTCCTAATGTCATACATTCCTTCTATTTTTTTTAAAAAACAAAAATAGATAAAAGTATATACAGCCATTCAAATCATAGCTACATACACATACATATGTACATATATCCCTAGTTAATTTTTCTCATTCAATCAGACGACTATGCTTAATTTTTTCTTCAAAGGTAGCTTAGTGTTACTAGACTTACCTAATTTAGACATATACTGTGTTTGTAGCTTACACACATATTATTGTATATTTATACAGTTTTTTCGTTTCATAACTGCCTGACCAGTGACTTGGTGGTGGTACAGAGGTGCACTCGTTGGCACCATGGCTGTGTCTCCAGCCGGGGATGAGGCTTATACACGTGAGTATGTGTGTGTGAGGCAGAAAGAGTATACATGATGGCTGTAAAGGTTGCAGTATCAGTTAAACTGCTAAAAAAATGCTAAGAAGTTACAGGTCATTGATGTGTTTATTTATAATTTTTCATTTATGTTCAGAAGTTCAATTTCACTGGGGATGAAGCAGAACAAATCACTCCAGTTTTACACAAAAAGTAAAGAAATCAAATATCTATGCAAAGAAATTGAAATTGCTGTATTTATTTGATATCCTGACATCTAAATTGTTTTTGTTTCTCATATAGAATTTATAAACTAAAAACACTTATAATTGCGAAATGTATAATGTAATTAAAATATCAAGTACAGTTTACATAGAAAACTGTTATGACAATCAACCCTCTTTCCTGCCATACACAGGGTGGGAAGACAAAACAGTAGCAGATGGCCATGCTCCCATTCACTCACCATTTGTGTTGGTAACATAAGTACAGTTTCAGCGTGAAGTGTGGGAACAGACACCATTTAGTGAACCACAAAATTGTGACATCCACAATACAAATATAATGCACGAATATAGGGTCTGAAGTCTGAAATATTTTCTTTACTATGAATTCCATTTATAATTAACATTGTCCTTGAATCTTGTTAATAGATGTGTGTGGATGTAAAAAGCTTGGTTTGTCTTGTAGGAGTTCAACTGTTCCCACTGCACAATGCTGTGGCATCCAAGAACTTCAAACATGTGAGAGATCTTATTGATGATGGACATGACATCAACGAACAGCACTATGACCGCGTGACGCCGCTGCACATGGCCTGCCTCACCGGGGACCAGCACATCACTCGCTTCCTGCTGGAACGTGGTGCCTGGGTAAGGCCAGTGGGAAATCTAGAGGGCTAGACACAGCACAAAAATCTTGTTATTGAGTGCAGAGAATATGTACAGATATTTACAGTATGATATTGTATTTTCTTGTGTGAAGTTTAGAAAATCTTCAACAATTTAATAATCTCATCTCTCAAGAAATTTTACTTACTTTCCATTTGGTAAAAGATAAGGTGTAAGAGTTCTATGATGCTCTTTTACACTAAATAAATGATTTAATTAAAGCCATTTAATTTGATACCTGAAAGAAACACATAAGCTCTCATTTTATAATGATGGAAATATTACAAATCCATCTGTGTACATCACCAAGAACAATGACAGCATTATGGTTTTCTATGTATTTATAGTTAACATTCACAGATCAACACAGTCTAGATTATTGCATGTAAAAATATTTGTTTTCTTGCAAACAAACTATTTTAGGATATTACTGTCACTCAAGTTCACACTTTTTACTACATCTCCCTCATAACATATTTGTTCAAAACCAGGTGTTGCCAGCAAATGTAATCAGTTCGATGAACATATGAAGGCTCTCTTTCACCTTGTGTAGGCCCACTGCCCTTCAATGATGTCAGACAGCATTGATATCATAATGTGTTCATTCATGCTCCAAGGAACCTGAAGACACTCAGATCTGTAGCAGTTTGAGAGCACTAGCCAAATCTACAGTGCTACATGCTCTGCATTTGACTGTAAGAGACATCGTGCTTCAGGATTTTGCTGTTGCAACTGGGATTTCTATAGCTAGTATTACTGCTGCTGGTCACTGCTGGCATTCATGAGCCACACAGCACTTTCCATCAGAGAGAAGTGGTGTTGGGCTCTGTTCATCGAAGTGAAGAGTAATCACTTCAATACAGGTCTCATTTGTGTCTTTTATAGCTTCATGAGACCCCCAGTATCAAGTTGGTGTCACACTCAGGGGGACATGCCACATTTCCATGGCCTACATTTTTTTACTACCATTTGCCCCAGCCCCTGAAACCACCAAGCTGTCACAGTCATTGCCTCTTCTCTAACACAGCTGTGGGAAAAAGTGTAGCCTTCTGTGTAGGTTGCTGTTACTGGGTGAATATTTATAGATGTTTGTCTGCAATCTTTCTATTACGTATCCCTACCTGGTACAAAAACTAGGGTGTGTTTCACTTAAGTTTGCTGTTTTCCTAATCATTGTATTGGAAAATCTACTATTGTTAATTATTCATCTCAATTGTGTATTTACTTTTATTTTACTTTTTTAGGTCAACGCCCAAAGCATAGACAACAGTACACCGCTATGTGATGCGTGTGCTGGAGGCAGCCTGGACTGTGTGAAGCTGCTACTAACCAGTGGGGCACTGGTCAACCCTCCCCTGCTGCCTGCCACACCACTTCATGAGGCAGCACTCAGAGGTATGACTGCTGGAAGCTTTGTCTGTCCACTCTCACCATCACCAGTGTTGGGTATCATGCTAACTTGTTCATATGTCTGATTGTGTGCATGCTGTTGTGATGGGCCTTTGGCTTGGTAACAGGAATTTCTTTTCACCAATGGACAATAAGAATTTCTGACATCCTATCAAGTAAACCTGAATGTACAAAATTTAATAGCAGGAAATTGTAGTAAACATTTAATCCTCTGTAGTGCAAAAAGACGAAATACGGTGTGATTAATGCTGTAACAATTCGTGGATATTGTTGTAATTTTCTGGCTATTTTTGTGTTGTCTGATGCCTCATTCCTTTAAGTAATGTCATCCTTTACCAACAGACTACACGTTCATCTTACATATCTCATCTCTTGTACTCTTATCCATACCACTGTGTTGCATCTCCTTCCCACATCTCTAATGCTGCTATATGTTCATAATAGTACATAGGTGTTTTTTGTATGACTGACATCCTGATTTCCTTGAACAGGTTACACAGACATTGTGGCACTCCTTGTGACAGCAGGGGCTGACCTCAACGTCAATGACCTCCACTATGGCACACCACTTCATGCTGCGTGCTCCATGCAGGCGCCCTCAGCAGAATGCATAAAGTTTCTACTAAGAGCAGGTGAACCTTTATGTAACATTTTGAGCAATAGTAGAACAAAAATAATTGGAGGAATTACTTGTATACAGGTTATATTAAATCAGTGGAGTTTGAAGATGCATCATATATCTATTAAGAGGAGGTAAACCTACGTAAATCAGTTTAAACAACTGCATTATAAGAATTTATATATGTGAAGGTACATCATTATTTGCAGGTGCCAGTGTGAATGCCATTAAGAACCACAAGACACCACTACACTATATTGCGATGTACAGCAAGAGTGTGGAGGCGACACAGCTCCTCCTGGCTTACGGTGCCAATGCCTACATGCAGGACAGGTAACATGTGCTTCCATGAAGGCTCTTCTGTTGCTGACCAGTTGTGCTCATTTATATTTATATTCCTGCCCAAGTGCCAGAATTGTAACTAACATTGTATTTCCTATCCTTGTAATAACACACAGTACTGAGATCTAGGTATATAGAAGTTAGGAACAGAGTGGATGTTGCAGATATGAAAATGTTAAGGGAAATCTTTGGTCAAGAAAAGAAAGAATTGGAGAACAAGTTTTAATAGTTAAGACTTGAAGCTTTCAAAATGTAATGAAAACTGGTTCTCTTCAATGTGTATTTGAGTAATTTCCCTTTGGGTGACACTATCAGAGTTCGTGGCAGTGTTTTTTTTTTTTTTAACTTTTCCTGATAAAATTACCTCAATGCTGGAAGTCTTCAAGAAGTTATTTCAAGAAATTGGGATTTATTTTCACCACCAGTAGAAAGATTATCACAAAATCAGCCTTTAAACTTACAATAAATATGTGTGAATGTAATTCATGTTGCCAAAAACATATTCCCATAATTCAATTACCAAATGAATTCTGGGTATTTGTTTTAAAGTAATGTAGTGGAATTGAAAAAATGTTATATTTTTTCTTTTTTACAAATACCATATTTTGTCTAAAGACTCCTAAGTTGGATGCTTTGAGGTCAAGAATGGATGCAGTGGGCAATGATTTAGTAAGAGGAATAGCTAGAGTAATAAATGTTTAAGGCAATATATGAAAAAACAATGAATTAATTTTGTTACATGAACTACATACAGATTGATTGTCTTGGCTAATATTTACTATTCACTCTTGCATATCAAGCAATGTACTGTAAGGTGTTGTTTAATTCATTCTCAAAAAAACAAACAGCTCACACTACCAAATTTTTGTGGCCAGAGTTATTGACATAACATTAAATTCAGTAAGAGAAATTGAGGAAGAGGTTAGTAGTTTTGATAGGAAGATGAGCTGGGTGGGTGGATGGAAAAACGAGAAAAGTGCACAGGAAAGTGAAAAGCAGGAAATGAATAATGGAAATTTATCACTTAGCCATCCCTCACCACCCACAGCCACGGATGCACCGCCCGACATCTGGCCGGCCCGTCCTCTGCCATGGCCAAGATACTGGCAGCCCATGAGAAGTGTCCGCCGTCCCTCACCCAGTGCTGTCGGCTGGCCATTAGGTCACAGTTGGGGCCGGCCAGACTGCAGCACATCACCCAGCTGGAGGCGCCCTCAGTCCTGATTGGCTTCCTTCAGTAGTAAATACTTCCCTTATATTTTTTGCTAGTCTTTCAAATTAGTGTAAAAATTTATTGGTTTATTCATAGGTGAAGCCCTTGTATTGCATCATATATGAGTTCTAATATTTTCTGTGTTGATTTTAATATCTATATATATATATAATATATGCATATATTATGTGTATATATGCATTTATATATGTTATTATGTAACATTTACATGACACATACTTCAGGGTGTACTTACCTGTACTGACAGCTACACATCATTAGCATTTACCCAACACGTTATTATTAGTGTATGTGCATATGTGTATGTGTGTGTGTGTATGTGTGCATATGTGTATGTGTGTGTGTGTGTGTGTGTGTGTTTGTGTGCGTGCATGTGTGTGATCAATCTCCTGAGTTTGAAGTATTTCTTGTCTTGCCTCACAGTGAATGGAATGTCCATTATAGAGGAGAATACTGTCCATCCTTGTTGGGAGCATCTCCTGTGCAGGGATAATTGTCTTTCCTGTCTTGAGGTGGACATCTGGCCGGTATATGAGATGTCCAATGGCTTTAAAATCTTAATATGGGGTTTATTGGTGTTTTTATGAGATTCTGTGAACTTAATGAAATTTTGGTGAAGCATTGGGGAGACTCAAACAAAATGTGTTTTTTAATTTCAGACTTTTTTTTATCAATCAGTTACTCTGAGAAATACCATAGACACTTGTTTTGCATATCTTCATTTTATTTTTATTGATTAATTTTTCAAAGAAAATTGCAACAAATTTCACCTATGATTTTCTTTGTTCTTCCATCTTTTTACATTTTCAGAAATTTTGAAAATCTGTACCAAAAGTAGCTTTTTTATTGTGTTTTTTAATGAGATCTTGCAATAGTTGCTCAGATATTTTACTAATTTTCTAAAAATTTTTGAAGTGTCAACATTTTTTGAGATATCAGCTCCAAAATATTTTTGCACTTCCCATCTTTGTCTTATCATTTGTATTTATCTGATTGGCATGAAATTAACACATATGTTTATGTATACTTTTTGACTTGCTGGAGGCATCTGGTTCCCCTTTATTAGAAAACTAATAATCACTCAAAGGTGAGGGTATCCAAAGACACCAACAATTTATGTCTCCATCGTCAAAAGTTTCTTTCTTGTTGCATTGCACTTGTAGGTAATTTTAAAGGTTTGTTTTGTCTTTTGTGCAGATGAGAGAATGAAACACCATTCCCTGTCAAAGGCTGGATTGGCATTAGTAGTCTCATGCATAACTCGCTACACTGGGCTAGGCAACATGATAGATATGACAAGGCACAATGTGCTTAAAAAATCTAGTGCTATTACAAATGCTGAGTAAAAGCAAGTGTATTGGCATACAATTCAGGCTCTGATGTTACAGTGTGGAACATTTGAAAATGACCTTTGGGATGGAGGGTTTGAATTCTGTGAAAATTATATGAAAATAACTTAGTTTATCCTGGACATCCTAACTGAAGAAAATATTACAATTAAATTTTTTAGAAATTAGTTGAAAAATACCCCTGGGTGCCTCCCTTAAAGAAGCTTTCTCTTCAAACACAGTGTGGTTTCCCTTCTTTGAGCACACTGCACCTCATATGAATGCTCATAATCATTAACTTGAACTTTCATTGTTCTGTGTGGCATGTAGCAGGAACACGGCCTGTCACGTGCTGCATGCCTAGGGTAGAAGACTGCTGCTACCTCTGTACTCCCTGTGTGTCGTGAGGTGTGATAGGAAGGGTGGAGTGAGGGATAAGGAGACCCTCCCTTTAGTATTTTAATTTCATTATTGAGACAAGGCTTGATGTCTTGTCAGCTCCCTCTAAGCGAGATGTCAACCAGAGATATAGTACAGTATATAGAGTTGTCATTCATATATATATATATATATATATATATATATATATATATATATATATATATATATATATATATATATATATATATATATAATTTTATTTATTGAAGATATAATGTTAAATATTTCCATTTATTAGAATTTTATTGTGTTAAACATAGACCATTGTTTTACTTATACCTGATGGAGCAACATGAGTGGTTATCGTTAATTTGGCTGACTTACGGCTGGCCCTTTGACTTCATGTCACTCTGGTGAACTGTGGAAATTTTCTAACCGGTTATGTAAAACATTCATATTTTACATAATCTAATACTTATGAAATATAATTGTTGTCAGCATAAGGGACAATAGCCTCTTCACAGCTATAGTCAGCTTTCCTTCTCAAATATTCAGTTTCATGACTTTTCACTAATATTTACCCTCCCAAGCCATAACAGATGCACTAAGGTTACAGTAAATTACAATGCAAGAAGTCCAAGATTCTAATCATGATCACAACTGGGAATTTAATTGGACAACTGCTGACAATTAAATTTACACTGCCTTGAATAAGTATTGGTATACAAACACTGGGAAGGCTAAAAGGGGGACATGGAGAAGCAAAGTGACCACCCTCCTCCACATGCCAAAGTTCTCCATTATGTGGTGCTGACTGGCCATTACCTGTGCTCCATTAGTGCATCACCTTTAAGTGTTTGTCTTAGAAGTCTTGAGACTTAATACTTGAAAAAAAGCCAACACAACACTGGTCAATATTTGATAAACTCATTTGTGTGATCATCATGGCTGGCAAAATAATATGGCAGGCTTATCTATTTTTTTTTCATGTAAGAAGAAAAGTTGGTCTAGGGCAACATCAGATGAAAAAACAAAGACCCATTTAGTTGCCAGACCCCTTGAAGGTAAGAGAGCTAGCCAAAAGAAAGGGCTAAATGTCTGGAAACCTCCCTCTTAGATAAAGTCAAGTTATATGAAGTTGGAAATGCAGAAACAGGTAGGGATTTAGATTTTTTTTTTATTCAAACAATCTGGGCTTTTCTTGGGAATTTATGGGCTAAAGGAAACCACCTAATGGAGATCTCCCATCTGAAAGCCCGCCCACTTGGGGACCGTTACCCTGAGTGGACGCCCAATCTCCACTCAGACTGTAGTCAGGATTCGAACCCATGCGCTTGGGGATCCCAAGGCCCACAGGAAGCAAGCAGTTCCACTGTACTACAGCAGTTCCAGAGTTTACTAGGGAAAGGTATGAATGAATGAGATTACTGGTTAACTCTTGCATTAGAAGGTTGGATAGAATAGAGGTGAGAGGAAGAAGAAAGCTTTGTGCAGCAAGGCCACTGGAGGAGAGGAGGCATGCTGTTAGGAAGATCGAAAGAGCAGTTAGCATGAATATAACAATAGAAGAGATGCAACATTCCAGCAGTGAAAAAGAGGATGAAGACGGTCAGTTAGAGGAAAGGACTTGATAAGACAAAAAGCTTTTTATTCCATCTTACCTAATAAGATTGTGTGAGTGGAACCCTCTTACATGTTAAGAGTACTCCATACATGGGTAGATAAAGGCTTTGCACAGAGTTAGCAGTTGGGTGTTGGAGAAACTGGCAGAGATGTTTAAGGGCACCTAACTTTACAGAAGTTGTTTTTACCAGGAGACTTTAAGTAAAGATTATTAGTGTACCATAGCAGCAATAGAACGACTAAAGAGGAAACTTGCAATAAAGTTGCAGAGGGAAGGATAGAAACTATTTTGAGATCAAACCTTTGTGCCAGACTCTATCAAAAGTTCTTTATATGTCTTGGATAATGGCAAAAGCTTCATCAAAATCTCTGAAAGTGGATGACTAAGACTTAGTAAGGAAAGCCAGTATGACTTTGTTAAATCAACAATTATTTTGTGAGACTGATTCAATGCCGATTACCAGCATAGTCTGTCAAAGCCTACTGTAGCTATATGGGCATGTGGCACACTACCCGGAAGCCGATCCTGCTTATTGGGTTGTCTCCAAAAGGAATAACCTAGCATGGAGGAGGACAAGGGGACACCCACAGAACTTATGGCTGCGGCAAGTCTTGCAGGGATTTACTCAGTATGGGAGGGGAGCCTACATGGGGAATCATGAAGTGTGACTGCCAGGAGTGGCGCCATAGAGTAGGCATAACAATGCACCCCATGGCATATGCCTCTCTTAAATGAATTATTGATTGATCCTTTTTAGGAACTTGCTGGATGTAGGCAAACTTCCAGTAAGAAGGAAAGGAAAGGTAGGAGTTGATAGATGAGTTGGAAGAATATGGCTGGGCAAGGTACAAGCATGGAGGCACAGTTTTTTTTATAACAATAGGAGGTATCTCATCAGGTCCATAAACCTTCTTATGATTTAGAGCAGCTAAGGCATGGAAAACATCATTGCAAAGAATTTTACTCAAAGGCATTAAGTAGTCAAAGAAAGGAGAGGGAAGAACAAGCCCAGAAGCATCCAAGGTAGAATCATTAGCAAAGGCTTGAAAGAAGAGTTCACCAAAAGTTTTGAGGAGAATTGGATTCAAAAGTTCTATGTTTTCCATTGATAAATCAGTGTTTCACAAGTTGTAGAACAGACTGCATGATTTCGGGCAGAAATATAAAACACATGAGATTCAGGTGATGGAAGGCTCAGTTGTACCGCTTCTGAATAACCTCTCTATCATGTATAGCACGAGAACAAGCTGGGTTGAGAAAAGAGAATGAGGAATGTATGCCTCAATGCCAGACACTATCATCTCTGTTATGCGCTCAGCACAGAGATGGATCTCTGACATGGAAACCGTAATCATTTCGGGATAATTTAGCATAGTTCCTCTTTAAGTCTCTTCAACTAGCAGAGGCGAAACGTCTGAAGTACCTCCACCTTGGGGGATCCTGAGAAGGGATTGGGGAAATAGATTTAGATATGAGATTGTGAGTGGAGGAGCAGAAGGATTAGATATAAGAAAAAGGTCAAGAATGTTGAAGGTATCTCCAAGACGGTCAGAAATACGAGTAGGGTGTTACACCAGTTGCTCCAAGTTATGGATGACAGCGAAGTTAAAGGTTAATTCATCAGGAGGGTCAGTGAAGAGAAAGGAAAGCCAAAGCTGGTGGTGGACAATGAAATATCAAAAGATAGAGATATCTATGAAGAGATAGAGAGACAATATGTTCCACTTTGAAAGCTAAATAGTTAAAGAATTTCTTAGAGTCATAGGAGTTAGGGGAGAAGTAGACAACACAGATAAATTCAATTACAGAGTGATTTGTAAGTAGAACGCCAGGTGGTGGAAAACTCAGAAGATTCAAAAGTGTGGGCACAAGATCAAGTCAATTTGTTTGGGACAGGTCCAATATCCGGATTTGAAACGAAAATGATAATAGAGAAAATAGGAGGGAACAGAAAAAGGGTAAATTTCAGTAAGAAAAAGATGAGGTGTGAGGGTTTGTCTCTCTCTCTCTCTCTCTCTCTCTCTCTCTCTCTCTCTCTCTCTCTCTCTCTCTCTCTCTCAGTCCTCAGTTCTCAGTTCTCCTCAGTCCTCAGTTCAGTCCTCTCAGTTCCAAGTCATAAGTGACCACTCCAACAATACTTAGATTTTCATTCTTAAAACAGTTGTTCATTAGTTTTGATTTAAAATGAGAAATGGTTTTCAATTTCCAATACAAATAGGTCTTTCCACAAGAGGTTGAACAGGTTAAGTGTGAATAATTTGCTATTGAGCGGGTGGTGCCTTGTTCCGGTCACCTTGCATGAGATTGCCAGTTTGATATATAGGTATACATGTATAGTTAGACAGATAAAGCAGTATTAGTCATGTTATTATCATATAGCTGGCTCATTCAGCATTGGATATTGATGATGGGTCATTACATAATCCTTTTTATTAACAGGTAACATCACCTGGCAGGACACATACCTACTCACCCACCCACACACACACACACACACACCCACACACTCAAGGCATCACCATCAGCGGGCAAACTTAGAGAGAGAGAGAGAGAGAGAGAGAGAGAGGGACGTTTTCCAGCGGCAGCCAGCCAGTAGGGACTGAGCCAGCGAACGTGTAGGTACGCTGCTCCTTACTCTCCCCAAGGATTGGTGCTGTCCCGGCAGAGGTAAGGTAGAATTTCAAGCAACATCGTTTGCGTAATGTCTCAAACTTTTGTGTTATTTGTGTTGTGTGATGGTTTGCCACAAAACTAGTTGGTGGTTGAATTTTGACGTCACCAGGAGAGCGACGGGCATTGGGCACACAAATAGAAAGGTTTGTCACCTGAATGCACGTAGTAGATCATACTATAGCGGGTGTCTGGGCAGTGTAGCGCTGAGGGGCTGCATGGTCAGCATGTGGGGTTCTCCATGCAGTGTTCAGCCTGAGAAGGTTTTCACCTTTCCAAACTTCAGGAAGTCCCTTGAGTGACACACCGACCTGCGGACACACACACACACCCACCCACCCACCCACCCACACACACACACACACACAATAGAGCCTCAAGGCGTGCGTCTCGTTCCGTTTCGAAGTCCTTGAATGTGGCAAAATTGAACTATAATACGGAAAGTAATATGTTAAAAGTTGAGGACTATAGCGAGCTTACAGATAATCAAGCACCAGCATAACAACAGTTACTGAGCTCATGTCTTGATGGGATTATGGCACATTGAATTAAAAAAAAAGATGTTTAAGTATATTTTGTTAGTTCGTTAGTCATGGATAGGACGTCTGCGATGCTTAATGCGACTGGTCATGAGGGAAGAAAAGAATAATTGGCCCAGTTTGAGGTGTGGGAGGTGAGGGATGCAGTGGCTCAGGTGTTGCGTAGGTGTGCTGTTGTGCTACTGCGGGTTATTGGGTTTCCCGGGGCGGCCTCCAACCCCCGGGATCTGATGTAACTATTATTCTTTGCCCTTCCATGGCCAACAGGTGACGAACTTAGCAGGGTCCTGTGTGTGTGTGTGTGTGTGTGTGTGTTTTCCCTTCTCAACTCTGCATAAAACATTCCCCGCACCAGCATCGTGGAGGTAGTATAGTGGGAGATTTAAATGCAGACCTCCTTCATTTAGGATTTTCCCGGAACACTCTCTCGGTATACAAACCTCGGATCTCCCTTCTCAGTACTTGCACCTTCCTGTGCCCGCCGCGCCTCGGGCTGTGTGGCCAGGGCTTGAACCCGGAGTTGGTACATTGCCTTTCACTGCACAATGTCATACGTAAGTCATTTACTGCCACATCACACGTGAATACTTTGTCTTTCTTTTTAGTCCCTTTCTTTCTACAATATGACTTCCCATGACTCAATAAAACGAAGCTTCAAAACATTAAAAAAAATCTCAATGAAATGAAATGTAGGTATGTCCTAAAACGTCAGTGTCATGAAACAAATGAAAGAAAAGACAACATAACAAAATCAAATGTAGAGCAAAACCACCAAACAAAACAAAAACACCAAATAAATGAATGAACAAATAAAATGCGTTTTTGGAAGTCACCTAAAACTCAAATGAGAACGCACACTTAAACAAAGCACGTAACCAGTGAATACACAGGAGAGGGACTGCGCAGGAGACATGCACACTAGTCCATAACTTTTCATTCTGTCATCCTGAGCGAGAGAAATGCAAGTGTGTGTGTGTGTGTGTGTGTGTGTGTGTGTGTGTGTGTGTGTGTGTGAGCACGCAGATGTTGGTTCGTGGAATTTGAATACGGCCGACTCGAGTCAGTTTTTTTGATATTCATATTGAGCTCTTCCGAGTCTTGTTTTTTAATTGTTATTATTTACTTAGTTGGTTAATAATATCCTTCTTATGTGTGTGATGGAGGATTGCTCATTTTCATTACCGGCAGATCACTGTCGTTTTGTCTAGTTGTTTGTGTGTCCACTGTTGTTTGGTAGAGGATGGCGTGTCCAGGAAGGTGGTGACGCAACGAGCAACAAAAGAACCAGGAAACGAGGAATTACGCACTACTGTAACCTCCACGTAAGGATCATGACTGCCATATCATATCCGGTACTCCAGTGATGTCTACCTCCCTTCCCTTTCCCTTCCCACCACTCTCCTTTGCTTCCCTGCGGGCCCCTTCCATCTCTGCCTCAGATCATCACTGCCTTACATCCTCACTTCAGCTACGTACACCGTGTTTCTTCACTTTCTTGTCTTCTTTCTCTTCTCTTACCTCTACGTACCTTGAGATTCCTCCAAGGTCTTATCTCCTTCCGCCTTGTGCTCTCTTACTTGCCTTCAGTACATTATGTTTCTCAAGATTCTTTTCTCCATCTTCTCGCCTATCACTACCTACGTTGACATTCTTCCAAACCCTTCCTTCTACCCACTTAGCACTCCCTTAGGTCTTCACTCCTTCTCTTTAAGTATTCCCATTACGTTCCTACAAAGCATGTCCTCTATTTCCTCTTCTGTCCTACATTCTAACATTGGTGCAAGTATTTCCGTCATCCTTCTCACACTTCCTTGATCTTCACTCCCCTTCAACAGTACTCTGTTCCAGTGTATTCTTTCCTCTGTCTCCTCTACCACCAGATCCTAATACCCCTGCAGAGCCATCTCTTCATCCATATTGCACTGCCTTACTTTATTTATTTATTTATTTATTTCAACTACACCCCTTCAATTCCCAAAAATTCCCTCCCTCCATCTCTTCTCATCTCTACATCCTGATATTCTTTACGCTTAACTCTTCCGCCTCCACCGTCACACCTTCATGTTCCTCTGCACCCTTCATTCCTCCCTCCTATCCTCATATTTTGCCAGCACTACCACCAACGCTAAGTCACTACCTCAGGGACTGCAGCCTTAGATGTTGTTGAGTCTCTGGTGTTTATTTGGGAAAGGTACTCTAGAGGTGACAAGAGGCGATGACGGAGGAAAAAAAGTTGGTCATCCTAGAGAGAGAGAGAGAGAGAGAGAGAGAGAGAGGAGGGGGGTGAAGAAGGAATGAGAAGCATGGAAGTGGGAAAGAGAGAGATTTGAGGTTGAGGGTGAGAGAAAGGTGACCTAAGATAGAC
>CM035187.1:6476803-6488257 GCA_020233015.1 Callinectes sapidus | reverse complement strand
GAGAGGAGAGAGAGAGAGAGAGAGAGAGAGAGAGAGAGAGAGAGAGAGAGAGAGAGAGAGACTTGACACTTGTTCTAAAAATATATAAAATCGAAGGAAAGGAATACAAGATCAACCCTGAAATGAAATGCTTCGTGAAGTGGAGATAACCGACTGGTCATAGGCGAGGAGGAGGAGGAGGAAGAGGAGGAGGATAGAAGGAGGAAGAAGAAGAAGAAGAAGAAGAAGAAGAAGAAGAAGAAGAAGAAGAAGAAGAAGAAGAAGAAGAAGAGGGAGAAATGCGTGTGGAACGAGACAGAATGGAGTGGCATCCTATCGTGGAGGTGTTTAAAAGTTGCAGGAGAGAAAGGGAAGAAAACAGAGACATGTGAAATGCGTTGCCGAAAAGTGTTGGCAGATGTTTGTTGAAAGAAGGAAACATAGAAGGGTCAGGAGATGTTTGTGTCTTGCTTGGCCTTTCTCTGATTCACCATATTGGGTGGAAAAGTTAAAAGTTCCTTAAAGCAACTGTTCCTTAAGGCTTATTATGAGTGCGAAGGATAAGATTTCTCTGATAATCTGACCTTGAGCCTCGTGTTTTAAACTGTTCTTTGCTTCACCTCCACTATTTCCTAAGGCTTTAAATTCTGGAACTCCCTGTCCGATTTTGTTTCCAACTTCCTATGACTTGACTATTTATGAGGGATGTTTCAAGATATTTGTCCTTGACTTTCGGCTAACTCTTTTATTGTTTCAGGGGACTGGCAATAATAGCGGGCTTTTTTGCTTTCATTGTTTTTGTTGCCCGTGGCTGGTTTCCCTCTCTTATAAAGAAAAATGTACACGCGTTTTTCAAGCTGTTTCTACGGTTCTGGGGGCAATGGGACAAGATTTCTGCATTATTAATTGGAAAAACACTCTGGTAAACTTCGCTTATCATCTCTGTGGCCTTGGAAATTTGTCGTGATGCTGCAAGTTAACTATGATCACGAGCCTAAGAAAGCGGAAGCGCAAGGTGTATGAGGAAAGAGATATGGAATCGACGAATTTTGGAAAATTATAGTAAGTTTTAGGAAGAGGAAAAAAATTTGAGACTTGTTTGTATCGTATTCAATTAGAAATAATGAAATGATTGGTGATATTGAGAAGAAAGAATTGATGCTTGGAAGAACCTGATAACGAAAGAGTTATCAGAAATAGAGAAGTCAGAGAGAAAGAAAATGTGATATTTCTAAATCATAGAGAGAAAGATAAACATAACATTATGAGAGGCATAAGGAACCAAAGAGAGAGAAGAAAAAGAAACCTGTGACATGTTTAAATCGCAAGAGAAATGATGAAACAAAGTGACATGTGTAGTTAAGAAGAGAAGGAAAGTAATGGAGAGAGAAACATGACAGCTCAGAAAGTATCAGGAAGTGTGAACTCGGAGGAACTTGTGGAAGGGAAAAAGAAACCTAGCCTGTTTTTTTTTTTTGTTTGTTTGTTTAGTTTGCAAGGAAAAAGAAAATAAAGAAGTGGGGCGCCAGAGGGAAAAGAATGGAGTGGCAGGTGGAGGAACATGACAGCGCAAAAAAACATGAGGAAGGAAAGCGACCGAGAAGTGGAAGATTGGAGGCATTTGTGGAAGGGAAAAGGAAAGAAAAAGGAGGAAAAAAGTGGTGTGGTAGGAGGAAAAAACATGGCAGTGGAGCGGCAGTGCAGTGAGGAAGGCAAGGGACTGAGTAAGGAGATTTTTCAAGGGAGGAAGACTCGAGAGGAAGGAGAGAAAGCGGCACAGTGAAACGCGTTCCTGATGACATGACGAGCTCTACCAAGACGTCTCGGTGAAAACGGATTCTGACGCGAAAAAGTACTCATTTTTTTCCTCCATTTGATCTTGACGAGCAACGGCAAGGCTGTGATAAAGGTGGAGTAAACAAACTTATTGCGAAGAGCAGTAGGAGAAGCGGTGGGTGGACGTGGAAAAAGACGTTGGATGTATGTATAGTTGGATAAGAAGAAAGAGGAAGCGATGGAGAGTCAATAAATGAATAAATGGAAGAATTAAAGGAAATGTAAGAATAAGGGGAAGGAAAATTGAATAAAAAGATGGCGAAGGAGAAATGGATAATAGATGAGAAAAACGTGCATTTCAGCGAAAACATTAAAAACAGTACGATAATATGAGAAGAAAACAAAGGCAAAGAAAAAATAATGCGCAAGTAAAAGAAGACATCCATTACTCGAAAGAATATGAGAACAGGAAGAAAACAGGAACTTTAATATGAATCATGAAAAATTCAAAACAAAACAGCTACCATGAAAAAAAAAGAAAGAAAGAAAGCAAGACAAACAACCTAGCCATGGGAGAAGAAGAAGAACCCTGGGAAAGAAAGCCTCGTGAAGCAGTGAACCTCCTGAGCGAAGCATTGACCCATTTGAGTGAACCCCGCGAGATGCTTCATTCAGGAGAGGGACAATGAAGCTTCGAGCCGCGACGCAACGCTCACTCAGGGGCCTCGCTTGCTGGATTATGCTCCTTGCCTCCTCTTCAATTTTTTTATTTTCCCTCCGAGTTTTAAGTTAGCAGTAGTAGGAGTAGTGTTATTGTTGTTGCTTACATGTATTTTTTAAGGATAATATTTAGATTCTCCGTGTGTCTGTCTGTCTGTCTGTCTGTCTGTCTGTCTGTCTGTTTCTCTCTCTCTCTCTCTCTCTCTCTCTCTCTCTCTCTCTCTCTCTCTCTCAGGTAGATAGACTGAAAAAAAATAGATACAGGTAAACAATGTCAAAAGTAACAGTGAAAACTATATAGTATAACTTAATAGTAATTATTCTTGCTATTACTTCAAGTTCATAAAACACATGTTACTTCGAAACAAAGACTTACAGTGAATACGTAACAAACAAATCATACATCCCCAAATTGTTATCGTAAATGAATACCTAAATATATACTTAAATCACTAAATAGATCTTCCAAGGTAACTGAATAATTACCACATATTTATTGAGTCACGGAACAATTCTATACGACGTCTTTTTGACTGGGTTAAACCACACGTACACAAACGTTTCTCCACCTGAACACACACACACACACACACACACACACACACACACACACACACACACACACCGTGTAGTGTAGTGGTTAGCACGCTCGGTTCACAACCGAGAGGGCCCGGGTTCGAGTCCCAGGCGCGTCGAGGCAAATGGGCAAGCCTCTTAATTTGTATCTAGCCCCTGTTCACCTAGAAGCAGCAAGTAGGTACGGGATGTAACTCGAGGGTTGTGGCCTCGCTGTCCCGGTGTGTGGTGTGTGATGTGGTCTCAGCCCTACCCGAAGATCGGTCTATGAACTCAGAGCTCGTTCCGTAGGGAAAAGGCTGGCTGGGTGACCAGCAGGCGACCGCGACAGTGAATTACGCACACCTCTGTTCATTTTCCTCTTCTGCACTTAAAAACTCAGTGGATTTTTCTAACCTCCATTCCTCCCCTCCCTTCGTCTCCCCACACACCTTCCCACACACTTAAAAGATGAGTCTGTCAAGTCATCAGTATGAGAATGGCTTGACCTCAAACTGTCTCTCCTCACACCCCGACAATTATGATATTCTTGATGCAGGTGTATATCACTTTCTACCCTTCTCATATCCGCACCCAATGTCTCCCTCCTCCTCCTCCTCCTCCTCCTCCTCCTCCTCCCCCTTTCCCTCATTCTCTAATTATGTTTTACTCGTCTCATTTTCCCTTATGCTATACATTTTCCATCTTCATTCTCGGATTTGCCTTCTTTTATTGTTTTTTTCATCCTCTTCCCTTCTCATTTTTCTTTTATTTTTTGCTTTCTTATCTCATCTTTTCCCCTTGTAGTTAGGGCTTCTTTCTCTTATCATCGTTTTTTTTTTTACCTTACCATTTCTTTTTCTTCTAATTTCCTTTCTCTTCTCCCTTCTTCGTAATCTTGGTCTCATATTGTTTCTTCTTTCTGGTATTTTTTTCTTTATTTCTTTCTCCTGTGCCCTTCTCATCCTTTCTTATTTTATGCTTCTCTTTCACATTTCTCTCTCGGTTCCACCTTCTTTTCTCTTCATTTTTACTTTGTCATGATCTTTCTTCCTCATATATCTTAGTGTATATTCTTTCTTTGCCTTTTTATTTTGTTTTCTTCTTCTACCAGCAGCAGCAGCAGCAGTAGCAGTAGTAGGTGTTATTGCGTAGTGAAAATTTTCAAGAAGAAAGTACATTTTTTTCATTTATATCGTTCTTTTTCTATCTTTATCACTACAGAGATGCAATAAATGGTAGTTCCTGTATAAAACATTCTTACCTGTATATACTCAATTCGCGCTTACAACTAGATTACTGAATTTACTCATCAATCAGTTGGACTTGTTCCCCGCTCGGATACATGATTTGATTGAAGTGGCTGATAAACAGTGTGCATGTGTCCCTGGGTGTCCTGCTTGGCGTTCCTCGCTGTGCTCGTCGCTTTGTTCTTTGGGCAGCATCGGGATTTTTTAAAATTCTTTCGTTTTGAGAATCACAATATTTTTATTCAAATATAAAGTCTCGTTGGTAATGTCCTTTCTGTGTGGCATTTGAAAGTTAAAATTCACTTATCATGAGAAAAATATTGCTGGGCAAATACAACTATCAAGTTCCATGTTAATCATATTTCGGTGAGTGACATTTTAGAATATAAAACTCAGGCATTCTGACAAAAGTGTAAGGTTGGATTGGCAAGATGTGAGTCACTTTCATGTTCTTCCTCAAGGAATGCGGTATTTGGGAATTGAAACTCGCGTCCTGCAAGTGCAAAACAAAAAGTAACTGTTGTTTTCCTCTAAGTGACACCTGGAAGTTGACACTCACAGCAGTCTTGCCCCAAAATAAATTTCCACATTGGCTTGTTGCACACTTGTGGTGTGGTTATCTCTCTCTCTCTCTCTCTCTCTCTCTCTCTCTCTCTCTCTCTCTCTCTCTCTCTCTCTCTCTCTCTCTATCTATCTATCTATCTATCTATCTATCTGTAATCACCATAAGAGATGGCAAGGAGCAGTGGAAGACAACTCGGAATCGGCTAATAGAAAGAAAAAAAGTAGAAAAGATAATCCCAGATAAAAGCGAGGTAAGCTGGACAAAGAAAATAATATATAGAAAAATAGAAAAAAAAATAAAAAATAGAATCATTGTTCTTGATCATTTGTTTGCCCCGCCTGGCGTGCTCTATTAATACCAGACTCTCCCACACACCTGCCTGCCCTGGCACATGTGTCACTTATATTTTTCCCTCCACATCTGTTGCTCCTCCTTTCTCCCGCACACTATCTTGTATTGCCAAATTCCATGAATACAATTTACATGTGTTAGCATCAAATAGCCTTTCATCTTATTTGGTGGAAATAGCCACCTTCATTCACCGCAGTGATTGCATAATACTTTTATTCTTTTAACTTGACGTGACAGACGTGACGCGACACCCAACAGCACTGACAATAATGCAATCAGTCAGTCACTTCAGTCAATCCAGTTCAGTTCAATCTTTTCATTTTTCTAGTCCATTCCAGTCCAGCCCATTCCATTCTAATCTATTTCTACACTGGACACTAAGCCTTTAGAATAACGCTCATTCTTTTCATTTGAATTACTATGTTTAGTGTCTGTGTACAAGCCTAATATGTACCAATTCATTTCCATCTAATGACAGGTACATCTGCTTTCCTTTCTCTCTCTCTCTCTCTCTCTCTCTCTCTCTCTCTCTCTCTCTCTCTCTCTCTCTCTCTCTCTCTATATATATATATATATATATATATATATATATATATATATATATATATATATATATATATATATATATATATATACTTCCTGCCCTCTTCCTCTCCCCTATAAATGTACATAGCAAAGAGTCAGGGTTTGGGTGTCTCTCAGCAAGGAGTGGTGGGGAGGAAGTAATGTGACTAATCTCACTTCAGCTTCAGCAAACGCTCCTTGTTACCTCACTCTCCTCCCTGCTTCCTTCTCCCACCTTCGATTTCACCATTTCTCATTTGGAACTTCACGCTTCTGCTAAATGTTTTCTTGTTGGTTCACCCTTCTCCATCTTAGCGGTCTTTATGCATGTTGTCTCCTTATTTCTAGCTTGTGTCATCTAAAACTGCACTGCCGTGGAACCCAGCAAGTAATTTCCCATCTGCAACTTCGTCACCGCTAAATGTTTCCTTGTTGCTTTATCCTTTTCCATATTAGCAGCCTTTATGTATGTTGCCTCACTCTTTTTCAGCTTGTGTTATGTAAAACTGTACTGCTATGGAGACCAGCGAGTCATTTTCCATCTGCAACTTCAAGTCACCTCGTTGCTCGTTCCTCTTTGCTTTACTCTTTATCTTAGCAACCTTCATGTTTGTTGTCTCACTCTTTTCAGCTTGTATCCTACTAAAACTGTACTGCCATGGAACCCACCAAGTCATTTCTCATCTGCAACTTCAAGTCACCGCAAAAATGTTTCCTTGTTGCTGCTTCACTCCTCTCTATCTTAGTGGTCTTCATGTATGCTGTCTCATTATTTACAGCTTGTGTCATCAAAAACTGTATTGCTATGGAGCCCAGCAAGTCATTTCCCATCTGCAACTTCGTCTCTGTTAAGTGTTTCCTCGTTGCTTCATCCCTCTCTATCTTAGCGGCCTTCATGTTTGTTGTCTCAGTATTTCCAGCCTGTGTCATCTAGAACTATGTATACTCTCATGCAACTCAGCAAATTTACACATTCCATAATCGGTTACTTTTATTCAGTTCTATTTAATCTTAAGTCTCAAAAATAAACTCTAGATTCCTGCTTCGAAGGCTCTCCAATTGAGTGTTGTAAAAGAGAAGGAAAAGAAACATCCATCCTGATATTTCTTGGAGTCATTGCTTATTCATGAGTCATTACACCCTGCGTTAAAATTCCTTGTAAGCCGCACAAACTTCCTGTGCTGGAATACTAACCCGTGGAAATTACGGTGCCACGAGGATGCATGATGCAGCTTCGTGTGTGTGTGTGTTGTTCCTTTAATGAAATATGGTATATTATATTTCCTTTTTAGCTTGTATTTATGTATACACCCACTAGACGAGATAACTGATGTAATAATGAACCACAAAAGTCCATCATTAGCCAGGTTTTCAAGGGTATATTGCCTGTTTGTGTGATTGAGTGTCGCTAGGGATTCTTGTTTGTATATCGTTTATTAGTTCCTGTCTTTCACAACATTGAGGAAAGAAGTAGGGTATATAGTCTGTGTTTGGCTAGGGGTGCTTGCTTTTATATTGTTTAGCAGTTCCTGTCTATTACAACATTGAGGAAAGAAGTCTGGTATATTACTAGACTATTGAATACTGCTGCATCAATCACGTCACGCCTGAGGTGCATTGCAAGGTGGTGGGTAGCGGAGGGTGTGCGTGGTGAGAAAAGCTGGACTGAACCGCGAGAAGCTTCGTTACCTGCTTCACTTACAACTTCGCTGGAAACTTGTGTCAGTACAGCCGCTACACGAGTGACGGATTGCTAGAAGGGAAATACCTCCACATGCGAGGCACTACTGAGAAATAAAGCTTTTCGAGAGGGATTTCCAGCCGTCCTACCTTGTTCCTTTTAAGTTTAGGACACAATAATCAAATAGTCTCCGTTCATTTGGTCATTGATCGTGTGCAACGCTGTAATTACGAAGGCTTGAGTGACAGGCATTTCAATCCCATATGTGTCTAGAATAAGCGTTTGAAGATAAGAAACTACTGCATATTAGATGGCACGAGGAGGTACAGTTGATTGCAGTAATGGTTCATGGGCCATTGATGTTGTTAGAAATGCACGAAGGAAAGCACTTCAGTTAATGTGCGTGACCTTCATTAAGTTTATTGTGAAGACTCTGGTGGGAGGCGGGGGTGACGCTTGTGTATGTTCTACCGTCACGAAAAAAGACAGATTTGTGCCTTCATGGGATAAATAAATGAGCGAAATAATGACTATAATTGGGCATAGTAGCCTTGTTAAGTGATCACACACACACACACACACACACACACACACACACACACACACACACACACACACACACACACACACACACACTGCCCTCCTTTTCACACATGCACATATATTTCATGTGTTGACAGGTAGAATTAATCAGTACAGGTGTAATTAGGCAGCTAAGAAGACCTGTCTATCTTATCAGAGTATGACCGTCTGTGTGTGTGTGTGTGTGTGTGTGTGTGTGTGTGTGTGTTTTCTTTCTCTCCTTGACAGTGGAATAAACAAAATCACTTAGACTTTTCCTTCCAGCCAAGTTGTTTATCGCATCAGAAAACTTCACATTTTTTCAAACTTTTCATTATTTTTCTGAAGCGAGGATGAAAACTTTTCTCTAATTGTTCATTTCCTAAAGTTTGCCTCCCCGTTTTATTTGGTTTCTCATTCTTTTGCCTCCATTTTTACTTATACTAATGCGAGGTAAATGTTTCCCTAGTGATATGTTTTTATTTTCTTTCCTCTTCTGCTCTTTTTTCCACGTACCACTCGTTTGTTCCATTGTTTTTTCCCTTTGTTGTTATGCTGTTGATGTGTTCAAATGTCATTCCCAGGAAATGCAAACTGTATTTCAGGAATAATGTACTTCATGGAAAGTCATGTTGTTTTTTTGTTATTGTTGTTGTTTGATAGAGATATACACAGAGAGAGACATACATGCATGCATACGTACATACATACATACATACATACATACATACATACATACATACATACATACATACACACATACACTCATACATACATACATACATACATACATACATACATACATACATACGTAAGTAAGTACTTTTTTGTCTTTCCTACGATTCTTTAAACACGTATTAGGTAAGTCATAGTTATACGATATTGTGATTGAAAACATGAAGCAATTCAGTTATTTTGGAGAACTAAAGAACAGACGAATAAAACCAGTTGGTCTGCAGCCTTTTGTAACTGTACAAGGCATGCAAACCTGTGTCCATTCAATCTCTCTATCCAGAAATTTATCTAATCTTCACAAGCTCTTTATTAACTCCGCTGTTTCTGTCCCATCGTACACAAACATGCACACATTCACGGGCAGAAGACATACTCATGCATGATACACTCCAAACCTCAAGAACAAATCTGTCTCAGTGTGTTACATTGATCAGGTGAATCTTCCACATTTCTCAACCAACATCGTTTTTCGTTTGTCATCGATGATTTTATATTCGGTTCAAAATTTGATGACGATTGAAAACTTTCGGTCAAAATTTGTCGAGGTTCGTGACGACGGTCTTGGGCGCCGCACTGAGGGAGGAGGTGGCTGTTGGGTCTAGCCTGTGGCCCAAGGCGGTGAACTGGCAGCAGGTCCTCCTTTTCCTTTGTGGCCTCAAGCTTCACTATAGTCGTCCACTTGTAGCGTCTTACACTAGGCAAGGGGTCGCCATAGGCAAGGGATCAATGTCTATCATTCACTGGAGGGAGGGGGGAGTTCTGATTGGGAGATAAGGGCTCCTTCCATAGAGTCTGGCGGAGGGTGTGTACGGGTCCCTTGATTGTGATGGCACCGGGCTGAAAAACTCGCCGTGAACGAGGGCACACTGTGCGCCATGCACTAGACACTGGCAGTACGGGGGGTGTCCTTCAGGGGTGAGAGGACACTACCAGTAAGAGGGGAGTCCTTTCAGGGGTGAAAAGGGCTCACTTCACGACAGTGTTTGGGGAGTGGTGTGTGGTGGGTCATTGGTCATGGCGAGCCGTGGGAGGCGCGGCAAGGTTGCATCGTCACTACCCTCGCATACACGGGACTGGGATGGACCCTTGGGGAGGAAGGGTTAGTCTTAAAGCCCGTGTACTGTAGGTAAGTACCAGTATGTATGTACACTTCAATCATCGTCATCACCAGCTATCGTGAAAACTGAAATTGCATCGCTATCCTGAAAACTGGAATCGCTATCGTGGAAAACTGGAATCGCTATCGTTGAAAATGGAATCGCTATCGTTGAAACTGGAATCGCTATCGTGGAAAACTGGAATCGCTATCGTTGAAAATGGAATCGCTATCGTGGAAAACTGGAATCGCTATCGTTGAAAATGGAATCGCTATCGTTGAAACTGGAATCGCTATCGTGGAAAACTGGAATCGCTATCGTTGAAAATGGAATCGCTATCGTTGAAACTGGAATCGCTATCGTGGAAAACTGGAATCGCTATCGTGGAAAACTGGAATCGCTATCGTGGAAAACTGGAATCGCTATCGTGGAAAACTGGAATCGCTATCGTGGAAAACTGGAATCGCTATCGTGAAGACTGGAATCGCTATCGTGGAAAACTGGAATCGCTATCGTGGAAAACTGGAATCGCTATCGTGAAGACTGGAATCGCTATCCTGAAAACTGGAATCGCTATCGTGGAAACTGGAATCGCATGGTTATCGTGGAAACTCGCATCGTCACATTCATCACAATTATCTTTCGTTTCTCTTTTTCTTATCATCACATTCACCATCATTTATTTCCTTATCCATCATTTTATTTGGCTTATATATACACCAATCGTATAATTAATAATACAGCAGTAAACTAAGAAAGCAGTGAAACGAGCTCTTGATAGCAAAGAAAAGAGGTACAAACAATTTATAGATTTTTACCTTCGTTGTGAAAAAGAAAGGAAGGAAGAACTGAACACCACACACACACACACACACAGCATTCGATATAATTTTTTTCTTGTTCCAGTTATGTTTTTTTTTTTTTTTCCTATGGTTTCAAATAGTGTTCATTTAATATTTCTTATAATGCGTGTATTTGTTATGTGTTTGTGTTTTTGTTTCTGTGGTTGCCCTGTGTGTGTGTGTGTGTGTGTGTGTGTGTGTGTGTGTGTGTGTGTGTGTGTGTGTGTGTGTGTTTTATGTAAGAGGAGAGAAGCTGGCCAAGGATAGAAAAAGCAATGAAAATAAAAGCCCACTAATTTGCCAGTCCCCTTAAAGGTTGTGGTGTATGTTATTTTTGCGATACATTTTGTGGTGTACTGTTTATGTTTGCAGTGTATTTATGGATTATTTGTTCGTGGTTCGTTTAATCCAGTTAATTTCAATTCAATATTTAATCGCATGAAAAATATACAGTAACAATTACATTATGAATTGCGAAAGTTTCAACAGTGGAAGTAATAAAACTATATAGAATGTGATGAATGTAATGTGTTTGGGATGTGTTACTGTGTGTTGCGAGTTTGTTGTGATTTGTGATAGGGTTCGTTGTGCTTACAGTGCGTTTCTGGTGTGTTATGGGGTGGTTGTGGTGGTGGTGGTGGTTCATTTTGTATTGTGGTGTGGTAGTTTATTGGGGAGGTGGTGGTGGTGGTGGTTCATGGTCTGTTGTGGTGTGGCAGTTTATTGGGGATGTAGTGGTGGTGATGGTGGTGATTGTGGTTAATGCTGTATTGTGGTG
>CM035187.1:6387384-6448212 GCA_020233015.1 Callinectes sapidus | reverse complement strand
TTAGTTGAAGAAATGCCTTAGTAGAGACACTATAGAGAACAAAGAATGGTTCCTTCAGTCTGTATGTACTTGTGTGAGATAGTAGGAGGCTGGCACCCCTTTTGTTGGCTGGCGTGACCACTACTGTGTTGGATGTATAGTGTGCCACCTCTGTGTTGCTGTTGGTGACTTCTGCGTTAGTTAGCGTGGGGCGAGAGTGGCGTGAAGGCTTGGAGTGCGCAGTTAGAGTTGATAACTAATATAGTTCGTGGGGTTTTGAAGGAAATACTTATGTAGACTCCGGACATATTCTTGTATTGTTCAAAAGAACCACGTGACGGAAGGTGGACGATAGTTATCACGTGGCTTGATTGAAATTGTGATGACATGTGTGAGTGAGTGTGATGTCGGCCAGCTTTGAAGTGAAGTCCTGTGTCTCTGCCAGCGAGAAAGGGAATGAATATGTGTGTACACCATGTATGTATGTATGTATGTATGTGTGTATGTATGTATGTGTGTATGTATGTATGTATATATGTATGCATGTTCATCTAATTCAAAAGTTCATATATAACTTGGCTTATATCCTGCTTTTCCAGAGAGAGAGAGAGAGAGAGAGAGAGAGAGAGTTTTGCTTATATCGAACCCTCCGCAAAAGAATAATGTAATCAGTTCCACACAAAGCTCAGCCGTGCAATAAATAAAAACCTCAGTAAAGCTGAGTGAGGGAACACCAGTGGGTGATCAAAGCAATAAACACATGAGGACCCAATCAGTCACTTTCTCCGGCCCCCCCCCACTGCCCCCCCCAAAAAAAAAAAGTCCGCATTTGTTACTAACATTTTTTGTTTTGTTTTTTAATACATGACGTAACACCTGCACACAGACACACAAAAAAGAAAAATGTATATCCTTTTTATTATTCAACATTTTTTTACACTTTGTTTCCAAATCTCATTTATGAAAGTGTCTCTAGTGTATCCACGGACTAGAGAGAATGTGAAAGCAATATCATGAACCCTTCGCTGGAATACAGGTGGCTCTGGTCCTCAAGTTCATGGGAAAGTCTTGAAAACTCGAAAGGGAGAAGAGGTCCTAAATCTCTTTGTGATGGCCCGTCGCGCCCGTTTAGTTCACTTGGTCCGCCCTTCGAACCCTACCACGTTATCCATTCCCTCTCCCCGCCCTGTCAACATAAGAACATAAGAAAATGAGGGAAGCTGCAAGAGGCCGTTAGATCTACTCGTGGCAGTCCCTGTGTGAGCACCACTGCCTAATTCCACCTATCATCTTCATCCATAAACTTGTCTAATCTTCTTTTAAAACTCCTATCCTTCCCAGAGATATTGACCGAAAGAAGGGATTGTCTGAAATAGTCCTGATTTTCGAAGTCGCGCTCTCTTTCCCGAAAGACGACGGGCTAAATGGCGGAGAGGCAAGCTACGTGCTGTTCTGCCTCTATTCACTAAGCTGCTGCAAGTGACTGTCATGTTATAGTAATTTATTTCTAGATGTTGCCAGTAGCGCAATTAAAGCTGCAGTTAAGAGAGTCATTATTGCCATCGTCATCATTTGAAACTGTAATCAGAAAACGAGACTTGTTCCTTTTCACAGTTGTTTTTACATGTTAATTAGTCATCGGTGATATCAAATTTCAGGAAACCAAGAAATATAGATTTTATATACCAAAATGCAAGTCTACAGCGTCTCTTTATCGAAAAGTGAGTTTGGATTACATACTAAACATGTGGTAGTTGCGTGAATTCATGCGTACCTTCACTCCTTGTTACGTACACAATTAAGCCGCTCGCCTTTTTAGTGTCGACCATCTCATTTCTGACTAGAATCTCCGGATATCAATTAATTAAAGCGTCGTCGATCCACGCTCACTGAGGAACGCTACTCACTATGCATGTGCAGGAAGAGATCAGTGGTCACTGGGCTCCATCCTGCTCATGACGACACACCCATTGGAACACTCGTGTCAAGAACAAGTGTGGAACATCTTAAATCAAATTATTACTGTAACGTTTACTAGTACAACTCATCGCATGCAATCAGCGGGTTTTTTAAGTACTTTTTTTTTCTTTGTGTGTGTGTGTGTGTGTGTGTGTGTGTGATTCACTGTCGCGGTCGTCTGCTGGTCAGCCACCCAGCCTTTTCCCTACGGAGCGAGCTAAGAACTCCTAGACCGATCTTCGGGTAGGGCTGAAACCACATCACACACTACACACCGGGACAGCGAGGCCACAACCCCTCGAGTTACGTCCCGTACCTACTTGCTGATGGTGAACAGGGGGCTTGCCTCTCCGCGTGCTAACCACTACACTATATTATGCGGTGTGTGTGTGTGTGTGTGTGTGTGTGTGTGTGTGTGTGTGTGTGTGTGTGTGTGTGTGTGTGTTTTATAACTATCACCCGTTTTCCGCCACCACCACCTCCTCAACCACAGGAATCTCACAAATTTCACGAAATATATTTAAAAACACGTATGTCGACCAAGTCCTGTAAGCTTTGAAAGAAATATATATGTATATCCTTGAATTCCTCTTCGCATTTTAAGATACGCATGGGAAGGCACGAGTAATATGAAGCAGTGAATTCTTTTGCTTGGATGTTTCAACGCGTTCGTGGCGTCAGTTGCAGCGTTACTTTTGAGCGTCGACGCGAAATTTGTTAATTGCAAACCTGTTGTAAGAAACCTTTTTTTTTCTCTCTCTCTCTTTTCCTTTTTATTTTCTTATTTTCTTCTGTCAAATATATTCGCTCTTGCTCTCATTTACGCCCCACTCTTCCTCCTCCAAATGATGTATACCTAAAACTACACATTCCCCGCTCTTTACAGACATCTACAGACTCATGCTTGGCGTGAAGAAGTTCGGGCTGAGCGTCAACCTGTTGGCTACTCGCATCCTGCCCTCTCTGCTGCCGCTTACCGTCAGTCCCTCCCTCAACCTGCTCCAGTTCAGCTTCCTCCTGCAGACCATCCATGAAATGCTTGACCACATAGACAAGTGAGTGAGGCGATGGCTTGGAAGGAAGATAGGCTCTCTCTCTCTCTCTCTCTCTCTCTCTCTCTCTCTCTCTCTCTCTCTCTCTCTCTCTCTGCGTTATTTTTTTTCTCCGTTCACATTTCCCGATTCTTCTACCTCTTTATTCCTTCCATTTACCAATTCCAACTCCATGATATTTCTACCTTCCTCATAATTCATTCTTATTATTCTCACCCTTTCCTCACATACCCCTTTCCATATTCTCCCTTCACAAACTGTTTTCTTTCCTAGTTCTGATCTCTTAAGCCCTCAGCCTGCCTCCCGCCGCCCTGACTTCCGTATCCCCAAACTCATCCTCCCAGCTGCCTCCCGCCATTCTAACCCCATGCACGTCTCTCGCACAGGCAGCAACGCAACAAACTCAAGCTGGATAACTTGAGTCTAGCGAGCAGTCCGGGTGAGAAACGGCTGCTCCGCCACCAGCTCAGCTCCGACAACATGTCCCTCTCACCCTTCTCGCCCGTACCCAACGTTCGCATCCAAGACACCCGCATGTCCTCCAGCGCCGAGGATTTCCTCTCCCGCCGGGGGTCGTCAGGTATTGGCTTCTTGGGACACTCTTTCTCAGGTAAATCCCGGAGGTTGTGAGACTGTGCGTGCCTTCATGTTTGTTGGCTTGTATTTTCCTTTCTTCCTACATTTTTCATAATGCTATGTGGCTGTGTGGCAGCAGTAGTGGCGGTGAAGGCGTGGTGGTGTGGTGGGGGCGGTGCCGCATGAGTATGGAACAGCAAATCTGCTCTGGTGGAAAGCAGCTTAAAACTATTAACGGGGCTAAACTTTAAAAGCACTTTGTATACCGTTGTATGGAAACTTCAGTAAGACACAGTGAATAATTTATACACAACGTATAGAACATTCTGGTCTCGATTATGCAACAATAAAACGATTACAATATAGATTTACGTGAAGGTTACATTTCATCTAATTGAAAATTAAACAGACAGACTTTTGGTAGTAAAGTTATGTGTATTCACCAAGACCTTATCACGAACTGACCTCACAGCTCATTATCACCGTAAGGATGTCACCTCACACACACTACTCACCCCTTTCCTCTGGTCAAGGGAGACAGAAACTGCCTCGTTTGTCAGCAAGGATTTATAATATCCTTGTTTGTCAGTGTGTGTGTGTGTGTGTGTGTGTGTGTGTGTGTGTGTGTGTGATAGACTTGCTAGACATATCAGTGACTGGTGTGGCCAAGCTGAAGACTGCAGTGGAGCAAGCCCCAAGCCAGCAGTTAGCAGATGCCGTTGCAGCATTGATTGGCGGCGCACTGCTAGAGAGGTCTAGCCACGGTTTTTATTTCCACCATACTACATGTGTATTCACTGTCGTGGTCGCCTGCTGGTCACCCAGCCTTCCTTTTCCTTACGGAGCGAGCTTAGAGCTCATAGACCGATCTTCGGGTAGGGCTGAAACCACATCACACACTACACACCGGCGGGACAGCGAGGCCACAACCCCTCGACTTACATGCCGTACCTACTTGGTGCTAGAAGGTGAACAGGGGCTAGATACACATAAAAGGCTTGCCCATTTGCCTCACCGCGCCCATGTGTCATTTGAGTCTTTTGCGAATGGAAATGAAAAATACTATATCCTTTGTCGTCCAATGATACCACAATTCAAAAGAACAAGACGAAAAGTGAAGTGTTCAACAAACAATCCTCGTGGAACTAGCGCTCCACCTAGTTACAGTAGTGGCGCAGCGATCAGTAGGTAGATAACTTTACCAGTGCACAGGAGGTAGAGCTGCGATGTCGATTTCTCAGCAAAACTTCACTCTTTCAATATTCTACAATGTGTAAAGGTGCGGTAGTTATTCTTGATTAGTCTCTCGAGTATGTGATCTTAACTTACATCACTAAGGCCCAGTAATGGTGTAAAAGTTAGCGCCGGATATTTTGGTTCACTCAATTATTTCTTAACTATCTCAACCATTAGCGCAGCAGACACTAGTGAAGGATATCAGGGAATCCTGATCCGGTATTATTGCAATTACAGACAATACATACCACGGCACAGTAAACTGCCTAACTGTCAAAGTCACACTGTTAGGAGCATTTTGAACCCCTTATTACCTGTTGCAAATTCATTATAAATTTCCCTAGATTTAGGGAAATTTCCCTAGAATTTCAACTCCATTTATCGCCCATATATGTCTCCCCCACCCCAAATCCCCGATTCCCCACATGCCCCCCAAGCTTCATTCAGGGAATTTAATTAAGTTAGGTCAGGTTAGGATAATAAGAGGGGTTCAGGAGGGCGCAGCCCCCCAGCTAGAAGGGGGTGTCCAGGGGGGCACAGCCTCCCACCTAGTATGAGGGAGTTTCATTGTTAGGTTAAGTTAGGATAATTAGAAGGGGGGTACAGGGGGCACAGCCCCCGTGCTAGAATAGGTTTGTACTAGTGGAGAGGGGTTTGAATAGGTATATATTTGTTTGCTTCATTTTGGGAATTTTCTCAATTTCTATGGAAATTTCCCTAGATTTTCACCTCCACATATTGCTCATATATGTCTCCCCCACCAAAAACCCCTGATTCCCCACATGCCCCCAAGCTTGTTTGAGAGAATGGAGAGGTGTGGGTAGAGATATGGAGTTTTGGCTGAAACTGTAAATTTACCCCTAACCCCCCCCCCCCCCCTTCTTAAATTATCCACATAACCAGTATTTCATATCACACTAACGAGAGCAATAATAAGGGGCTGTCACCTTCACAAACATGATCTTCCTTGAGTCTGGAAAAGTGGATCCTAGTGCACTTCTTGACAGAAAAAGGGTTTTATTATAGTTAAAACTTTTATAGGAAATCCAAAATTGGGTCTATTTTGGATTCCCTGAGCAACTGAATCAAAACAAACAATTTAAGCTAACATAACCCTAAGACCAACCTAACCTAAGTCTAATCTAGCTCTGTTTTAGGCATGTGCTGATTTTCAAAAGCATCAGTGTGTCAATAGTTGCTGTGCGTAATAAATCATGAATAAAGTACAATGAGTATACTACTTATGTAGTCGTGTGATGTACTATTGAGAAGGGCTCAGTAGTGAACATTAACCCTGTGTTGTATTTGGAAAGGAGTTAAATGCCTAGTTTTTATTTCTAAGTGATTTTGCATCACACACAAATAGTTAATGCGATGGAATGAACACATAATTTGACCATTTAATGTTATACATATCATCTTATTTACTCAACAGGTTTTGTGGTCAATGAAGTATCTATCTATCTGTCTATGTTGTATTGGGTATGGCAGCACAATGCCCCATTGCACCTGCGCCCTCTCCTTCACAGAGCTGCCACACAGCTTTTCTTGGGATGTTTGAGCATTGAATACTCACCAATAATATAAGATAAACTTAGTTGCAATGTAATGTATATTTCATTTGCACATTTTCCACTTATCCCTCACATTTAACTGCTGCCACTTGCATTCATTGCCATCAAGCAAAGCTGCATGTGATGAATTATTACACCAGGATCTTTTAATACTCTTGTTGGTGTGTTGGTCCTTGTCAGGCAGCCAGCGTGTGCTGCACACTCATCTTTGCTCCCATCACAGCTTTCCCTTAATTTCCTACCATTGCATGAATTATTTTCCTAGTTGAAATTTGATATGATGCACATTGTCAATTTTTATTACATTAACAACTTGTTAAATTCCATTGCTTCAACACAGTTGAAAGCAGTCACAATAATTATGCAGTGTAGTTTGAGGAATGTTATTCATTCACTAGTTAAGCATATACTTATATTGTACACCAGTCCCTTTATTTATGAATGAGTTATGTTCCTAGGAAACCATTAGTAAATAGAGCCATTTTCTCCCATACATTTCCATTATATAAGGTGAGATTCAGTCTATAACTAAAGGTTATGTTCTTTTGTTATTGTAAAATTGGTTCGGTTATCATTGTTGCCATCATAGCCATGGCAGCAGTTGATACGTCAGTGTTACTGGTGATCATAGGCATGAAAAATTATGTCATTCTCGATTGTTAAGCTTTTGACACTTCTCTTGATACAACTGTTTGTAGGGAGCAATTGCATTTTTAATGGCATGTTCAAAATTTTAGCTTATTTCACGATTAGGGTCATTGTCAACAATTTTCTGGATACCATTTTCAAAGTCACAGAAAGCGTCAGCCACGGTTGTGATGCAGCTTTGTTGTGGTGTATTGTCCTCTGCTCCCTCCCACTCTACTGCTCATTGTTCTATTGCCAATATGGCATGCTTTGTCCCTAAGATGATAGCTTTTCCAGCTGTTTTGGCTTTGTCAAAACATTTAGATGAACTTGTATCAAGCTTGCCTGGCATTTTGTACTGTTGTCATCACTAAAGAGCTTAAAAATTATAATCGCCATGACAGTTGTAGTGTGGTATAGTTCAATGAAGTGTTCTGACAAACTTCTCCAAAAAGAGCATTTTGTTCATAATTTCAAATTTTCCTTTTGTAGATCAGTAATAAGGACCTAATTATTTTAGTATTATCTTTGAAATTTCACATATAGTGCTTGTAAATCAAGGGACTGGTGTACTTGTACAGCCAAGTTGATCATGAGTGCACTACTATTGGCAGTCATGGTGTTATCATGGTACATAATCATGGTCAAGTATCACAACTTGTGTCAGTTTATAGTGTGCTCCTGGACCATCACAATAATTGAATTTTGATCTTCAGAATTATGGAGCTTATTGTATGTTGTACATATGTAAAATTATCAAATGTTACAAAATCACATTTTCATGACATGCATATGTATGTTATATTAACTTTTTGAAAGGCAGGTCTTTTTTAGTGTTTCATGAGGAACCAACTATTTATTCAGGAACCATTATTTTTCTTTTTTATTTATATTTTTTATGCATCTGTTCTTTTTCTCTCCTTTTTGGCCAGTTAGTGTGGTAGTTTTGGTGACTTAGCGTGATAGTGTGGTGAATGCAAGTAAAATAAATTTCAACTAAATCCTAAAGCACTATCCATAAAAAAGCTTTTCTTGCAGCTAAGTTTCATTTCTTTTCTAATACAAAGTATAATAAATGGTGCGTGTGTGTGTGTGTATGTGTGTGTGTGTGCGCTTTGAGAGTGCAAAGTATTTTCTTGGTTGCCTGAAAAAAAATGTTTAAAAAAATGGTGCACTTACGATTTTTGTCCTGTTGCATGTCACTGTTTAAAAATAATTAAACTCCAACTTTTCCTTGATAACTAAGCATCACTCAGTGTTTAAGATTAATAATGAAATGCAGATTATCTTGGATGCTGATAGGTGGAGAGGAAATTGGTAGAGCAGCAGTCACCAAGAAGTGTGAAGGTAAAAAGATGTGGTGGTGTAAGGCAGCAGGTTGGAAGGGTAGATCACAGGGTGCTAAAATGGTATGACCATTTGGAGAGAATGGAGGAGGAAACTAATAAAGAATTATACAGTCAGATATGCATAGGCAAAGATTAAGAGGAAGGACTTGCTTGGAGTGGATGAGCTGCAAGAAGAGAGCAGCGGGTGAAATAGACTGCGCAGCAAGCAAAAGTTTCTTTGTATGTGATAAAGGTGAATTGAGAACAAAAAGGGTGAGTGCATGAAAATGGCATTGTATTGTTAACCTCTGGGGAGACCTGTAATTTCTGAAATGGACATGTTATACACACATAATATATATATAATGTAATGGTAGAAAGGAACATAAACAAACAATGTTGTGCAGGCTTGATGTCTTGGCATTTGTGGTTTTATTAAAATACTTAGATATCTAATCACAAAAATTATCATGATCGTAGAGCTTGAGGATGTGGCATTGTCATGTTCATCTCCCACATTTGTTTAGCTCATGTGTGCTGGAGTAGCCTATGCCTGTCAGCATCCAGAAGTAGAGTAAGATGCTTGACTGAAACGGGACCAGAATCAGAATGAGCCCACAAATCCGGGATTTACCAGACTTTTTACTGCTGGTGTGTGGTTCCTTGGGTGGAGGAGGTGAGGTGTGGCTCCCTGTCCCCTGTGTCACTGGTGGAAGCTCTGACTCACCTGAAGAAAGATCTGGTATTACTTCATACTGTTGATTTTGAAGTGTGAAATGTTTATATGAAATTCATACTTAATACAAGAAATAGAAATGTTAAAGAAATTTGAATTGAATTACAGGATTATTTCTGGGTATCCTTTGCTTTGTGTTTAAGACAACTTATTTGTAGTATCAATATAAAATTTGTGATTCACTAGAGCTACATAAAGTTCTTAGAAAGTATAGAGTTAAAGTTATGAAATGGAATTCAATTATAATTCAAGATATTTTTAACTTTTGAAAATGAATTTTGACTATTTTGACAGTGGTTATTTTTTAATTGAAAGTATTTGACACAACTGATCTGGATTGATTAAATATTTTGATCTTGTAGATATTCTTCGACTAAAGTTTCATCATCTCAATTGTGTGATTCTTGATGTTGTGTGGCTAGTAGTTAAGGTTATGTGTTAACTAACTTCACAAACAGCCTATCTAGGGTGAGCTTAGAGCTGGGGAATCTAATTTCTTCTAAAGATATCATTTACACCGTTAAAATGTCGATGCTCAGTAAGAGATGGTGACTTATTCCCATTTTAGACCTACAACCATCACCCATCCAAGGTGCTCACTCTACCACAAAGTAACAGTGTTGCATGTGCATAATCTTCTGAAATCTTTGATCTTTGTAATGTTTATTATTCTCACTCTTCACAGGATGCTACATTGTGTGTTGCTGTTTATTCCTGTTGTCAGTAAAGACAGGGTTGGGCAGGCGTAGCATCACACCAGCCCGGCTCTCACCACTATCTGCCTTAGGGAGGCTGGCAAGGGGTGGAATATGAGGCAGAGAGCGAGGGAGTTGGTGGAAAACAACTTAGATTTGCTATAGATATCAGCTTGAGTTTAAAGAGTTACTAGTCATCATGTTTCACTTTATTGAAATGTTTATTGAACTAGTTCTGTAGTGTACACTGTTTTCTTTTCCACATTTTCTATAAATTGCACAATTTGAATGAAATCTCTCAAATAACTTAGCATCTTAAACAAAGCTAAACAAGATGTGATCAATAAATAAATTAGGATCTGTTGTAAACAAAACAATTATTAAGTAAGGATATATTTGAAATTAAATTTCATAAAAATAAAGTTTTATGTAAACCACAGGAAAGAGGTGTGGCGAGACCATGTCTGTTTATCTATCAGGAAATACTGGGAATAGGATGTGCATTAGTTAAATTTGTTGGGATAGGTGAGTGTGTGCTGGTAGAATTATAACAAAATCAGTCTGAGGTTGGTAGCAACAAGGGATGGAAACGAAGTAAAGGAAGTGAGCACATGTTTTGGGCAAGAGGAAAGCAGGGATGTGTCAGTCAGTCAATCAGTAAGCCAGCAAGCCAACCAATCAACCAGCCAGCCAGTCTGTCCGTCAGTTAGTCAGTCAGTCAGTCAGTCAGTCAGTTAGTTATTCAGTGATTCAGTGTTCCATGCTGGCTGCTTTCACTTTCCTTTAGTAATGTTGTTATGTTGATGATCTGTTTGTTGGCAAGATTGTTTCTGTTTTGTTGTTACATCTAATGTCATTAAATTTTCTACACAGGTCTCTTGGCATTGAGTAAGCTGAAGTATTTCATTCACTTTGGTCAACGTCTTGCAACTTTGCATTGATATTTTGATATTTCCATTATTCTTATCTCTTTGCAAGCTTTCTATTCTTAATTACATTGTTGCCTTTGAAGTGTTATTTGTTTGCAATTAATCATTCTGTACTGATTAAGAAGATACTGTAATTACAATAATATACATGTTATTTGTAATTGTTGAAATTATTGATAAATTAAGTGATTTAATTTAGTTTTATATTATAAGACTTGTATTAAGTTTGCTTTTGCTAGTATGAGCCTTGACAGGTTAAATACTAAAGGAGTAGTAGGTAGTGTTATGGCTTTCACAAACTTTATCACGATAACACTGCCCTCATTTATTACCTGGTCTTTATACATATTTGAGCAAAATTGAAAAAAAAAATCAGGAAAGGTAATACATCAGGATACTTTTATTCTGCACAAGTTTTGCTGGTAATCTTTTGAGCAATGTAATCAATTGACATCTTAATCTATTGACTTACATACAATAAAATTACACTAAGCTAGGTCTCTTCACCTATATTTATACTACTGTAGTTTGTTTCACATCTGTTCGCTAAATTTTTTGTGCTTTACAGTATTATGTAGCTACTGAGTCATTCACACACACACACGATGTAGTCCATGTAAAGTCAATACAAGAGTTAAGGGCCAGATTCATCTCATTAGATACAGAAGAGAACAACACAACTTTTTCCCTCATGTCACAGCCACGTCAATACTCACACAATTAGATTCCGACATTTCTTCCTTCTCTGTCTTCTCTTCATCATCGCAATCCTAACTTTCCTTGTAAACTGCAGGACCCTCGTCTCCAGACTCAAACCTCCTAAGAGTACAGTCTGCCACCATTGGCCGTCGACTGTCAGACAACGAGCTCATGATGCCACCAAAGATCCGGGTGGCTCTCTCCTCTGCTTCCTCCCCCGGCGAGACCTCCACGGGCTCCCTGCCTGTACGACGGCATTCCAGTATTGGGCCAGAAAGACGCGGGTCCACTTGCACCAATCTCTCGCCTCCTACTGTGAGTCTTGTGTTTGTGGTGTGTGTGTGTGTGTGTGTGTGTGTGTGTGTGTGTGTGTGTGAGTGAGAGAGAGAGAGAGAGAGAGAGAGAGATAACATTGTAGTACAAAAATATATTCAGATAATTCTAAGATGGCATCATTTCATTAATGTGGCATAATAATTGTTTGCACCTAATGTAGCTTTGCTTTAACATTATGTACTGTATGCCCACTGCCATCATGATTTATTATGTTCTCTTACAACTGTACTTTATGCTACTCAGAGTCATTTCATTACTTCAAGATCTTACGTTTTTTAACACCCTAGCATTTGATTCTTCAAGATATTTACTGTTTTAAGGAAGCAAGTATCTTGGTCTATGTAGGAAGGTGGTAGGTAAATCTTGGGTCATAAGCTCCAGGTTGTGCTGGACAAAGAGAAGTATAATGTTTCATTACTAATGGGAAATCATAGAGAAGCAATTACAATATACTTTTTTATACTACTGAATATCTGATACAATTCATAAACATTTCAAGATGTGTGAGATCTTTTTTCATTTATTTATCATTATGAAATTCTTAGTAAAGATGTTTGGCATTTAAAAGAAATTATCAATAAGAAAAATATGAATATCCAGAAAAGATTATTTTTTTGTTTGGTAGACAAAGCATATTAGTAAATGAAAATATCTTAAATTTTTAGGCAGAGGGATATTAAGATCAACACTCAGGTACCATATACATATATATGTGTATTAATACTAATTTATGACTGGGCTTACAAATGCAAGGACGGTCAACATGTGAATGATGCAACACCATGATGTTGTGAGATTAAGCACTCCTTTCTGTCGATACCTGATACTTAATTGATAGACATTATGTCATTGTTTTCAGTGTACTTTGACATACTTTGACATAGTAGTATGACCTTGTTGTGGAAGCTTAGTTTCCAATGATTTCTTGCTTGTGGAGATCAAACGTTTTATATAATGCTTACATTTTCCTCTATGTATATTACATCACTTGGTGAAAGGATAATTTGATATCATGGAAGATTTGTTTTCTTAGTGGTATTGCAATAAATGAAAGTGTTTAGATATGAAAATAAGCAGGACAATCATCACACCTTTAAGTCACACCTTTTTGAAAGACAGGAAGAACTACTACAACTGTTTATCCCGTACCTTGTGTGTGTGTGTGTGTGTGTGTGTGTGTGTGTGTGTGTGTGTGTGTGTGTGTGTGTGTGTGTAATTTACTGTCGCAGTCGCCTGCTGTTCGTCCAGCCAGCCTTTTCCCTATGGAGCGAGCTTAGAGCTCATAGACTGATCTTCGGGTAGGGCTGAAACTGCATCATACACTACACACCGGGACAGCAAGGCCACAACCCCTCGAGTTACACCCCGTACCTACTTGCTGCTAGGTGAACAGGGGCTAGATACACATTAAGAGGCTTGCCCATTTGCCTCGCCATGCCCGGGACTCAAACCCAGGCCCTCTCAGTTGTAAGCCGAGCGTGCTAACCACTACACTACATGGTGTGTGTGTGTGTGTGTGTGTGTGTGATGTTATTGCAGTGGTGAGCTATATATGAGCTAATGAAATCATTAGGAACACAGTTGTTTACAAGGAATGTGGAGTGTTGGTGGCAGGCTGGTGTGTGTCTGCTTGCTCCTCTATTCCACTAGACCTGCGAGGGAGGAGGGAACACTGCACACTTGGTGATGGCCAGACCTGGTGTCATAAATTGCCATTGCCTGCGTGCTTTTTGTTTCTCTTTTGCAAATTCTTATAAGTTAAATATTTGTATGTTATATTTTGCTTATTGTACAGATGCATTCATCTTATCCATCAGATGACAACCTTTCAGCATATTTTTTCTTGACTCTTATTAGCAAGGATTGAGTTTGTGAAAAGCTTTTTTTAATTTATATAAGGCAATACTTTGATGTGGCTTGATTATTGTCAGAAAGTTTGCTTTTTCATAACTCATATTGTTCAGTACAGAGGTATTTAGTTGGTTCTTAGATAGAATAACCCTGACATATCATCCAGTCTGAACTGGGAGGTGACACACACATTGGGTCAAAGAAAGGCACCCAGAAAGGGGGAGATTAAAGTGTGGGTGTGGGAGCTTGTAGTAAAGTGGTGTTGTCTTGCCCACACCAGCCCACACGCCCACGCCGCTCTCTGGACCTGCATTACTCCCAGGCGGTAAGTCTCCCTCCTCCTCGAGAGCATGACGCCTCTGGGGCTCACCGCATCTCAGTCACATACACGCAATAGATTACATTTTTGGCATGTTTTTTTTGCCACTGCGTTATTTTATTTTGAATTTTTATTTTTGTACATAAAGTTTTTATTACTGCTTTTTGAATTGCATGAAAAATTTAATAATCATCACATTTATGCAAAGCACGTGCTCTTAATAATGATTATCACATGCATTTGATCTTAATTACTACATTATGATAGTGTAAATACTGGATGCAGTGCTTTCAAAAATTTTTAGATAAGTAACTTTACATTTATTTTGGAATGTAAATCTTTTGACAACTTTTTTCACTAAGGAAAAACAGACATTTAATGAAAAACCAGTGCATTTTGGAATTTCATATAATGCTGCTAAACAGCTTGTTTCCCAGACAGACATATTAGCTGACACTTAAAGCTTACCAGACTTAGATTTTCTGAGGAACAGACAGACATACACCTCACAGTTGACCCTGGACCCTCAAGCTGGTCATTGCTCACATGTGATACAACAATATTTTTCATGCATTTTCTTCTCCAACCTGGAAAAAAAAAAACTATGTGACTAAAATTGCAACTCTGACAACTTGATCTATGACATCAAATAACATAATATTGCAGTTGCTGTTATATTTGTTAATGTTGCAGTAAATCTAGTGTTAAGTTGTTTGGTGACCAGTTACACCATGGTAGAGAACAAGACATGGTGTACAGTGAAGTTTTCATGTGATGGTAGTGGGAATAAATTGTGATGAGAATGTTACTAAAGTGTTGTGCAACAAAGGGTAACCAAGCAGCCTCTGAGTTGAGCAGCACACACCCTCCCTTTCAAGCATTTCCCTTGGGCTGGACTGACTCAGATCCTGAGGAACACCACCACACCAGTGTTGGTTGGAATTGTAACAGGTGTTCCCTCTCCCTGCCTTTCTACTCCACCTCCCAGTATTACATGTATTGCTATTACTAACTGAATGAAACAGAATTACATTGTATTACACAGTATTGATGAACAGACTTGAAAAGGTTCTGGTAGGCACTGATTATATTTGTGTCTTGAGGAAAACCACTGTTGTTTTTAAAGATTGTCATGAGGAGCTCTGTGTGATAGGGGCCAGCATGCCACTATTGTAGTTTCGAGATATTTAAGGTTAACTTTGAGCAGTTGTAGCACATAGAAAAAAAAGCCATAATCATAAGGATTATACATCAGCTCCTGCCCCCCCCCTCCTCTCTCTCTCTCTCTCTCTCTCTCTCTCTCTCTCTCTCTCTCTCTCTCTCTCTCTCTCTCTCTCTCTCTCTCTCTCTCTCTCATCACTGGATGACATTATGACATTATTAAATCACTTTCAAGGACACAAAATGTGACAAGCAAGGTGAGCACACACACAACACAGGCAAACATAACAGATTGAGACACACGTGGCTGTCATGCACCTGTGGATAGGTTGAGAGCAGGGCAGTGTCCTAGCCACTCTCCCAACGCTACCTATTTACACTAGTTGAACCCTCTTGCTCACTAAAACTAGCACTGCTCAAGCTTGTGTAGCTTGGCTAGAAGGATGTATATCGAAATTTGGTTTTCACCACATGTTTCAGCAAGGCTTGGCTGTACTGGGAAATGCAAATGGTGGTGGTTGCTTGGTCTCTATCACACGTGGCTCCTCATATATACTGTGAATGAACAAAGTAGAAAATTATTGGTAGGAGTTGTAAAAAGCTTAGGGGAGTATTGGTTGAGATGAATGTGAAGAGAAGATTCTATGAGAGAGTGCTTATAAGAACAGTGTTCCATGGGGATGAAACATGAAGCATACAGTAAAGTAGGAAAGCTGATTGAATGAGTTACATAATATGGTGTGTGAAAAGGTAGAGAGAACTGGCACTAGAATAGTTTCTTTTCTAACCAGTGCAGGAAAGGTTACAAAGATGGTGAAGAGTGTGAGAGAAGACTGATTAATGATGAAAATGACAGGACTGGACATGAAAGGGACAACATAAAAGGTTGAAATTATTGATTGGTTGTTGTGAAGAGACAGTTGGATGTAAGATAATGAGTTTGTGGTGGAGGTAAGAGTGATGCTGCTTGATAAGGAGGGTTGGAGAAGAGTTATGAATGTACAAGTAGGGCATGGCTTTGAGTATCTCACTTGGCGGTGTGGATCTGTTGTGGAAGAGATGAGTTCTTTTTTATTCAATGCTGATGTGGAGACTAATTCAAAGTATTTATTTTCCCTGACAATGACTTGCATTAATTATGTTCTTGATTTCTGTCTGTATAATAATGCATAACTCTGAGGTTTTACTGTACATATTGATAATTATCTGAAAGATAAGTTTCTATGCATAGTTTTGTGAACTTTAAATCTACAGTATACTTTTAGAAAATAACTATTTCCTTTAAATCTAATATCGATACTGGTTTAGTATGATTCTAAATAAGATCTATTGTATTTAAGTCAGAGAAGTAGCATAGCTGTAATATTTTTGCAGGTATCACCATTTCTGCATGTTTGCTTATTTTCTCTTTCTTGTCCTTCCTCTTCTTTGTCACTGTCTGTGTCTCAGGCCAATTTGTGCATTACTATGAATTGCTATTCATCTCTGTATAAGATAGGATTCATAGGAAAATGAACTAAATTAAAATTTACATTAGAAGAATCAAGGTAAATGACAAGAAAACCTAGATTTGTAATGTTAAGGAAGTCCTAATGATAGTGAGATACAGTGTGTTAGACTGTGACTTGGATTTGAGTTGAACATATCAACTGAAATGAGTGAGAAAAGGTAACTTGGTTCATTCTTCCTTTCTTGATTTTGTCAAGTTCCTATTGACTTTTAGTCTGTCACTTTGATATTATAAGGTTGATTGAAGCATTTGTGTCAGTACTTGCTAAAAAAGAAAATTCAACTAGTCCCCTCTTATGCACATATTTAGAGTTTGCATCTGGATAAGGGTAATTTTTTAGGATGGGCCTGTAAATAATACTTCAAGTGCAGTTAAATTTTTTTACTACTATTGGGGCTGACTGTTATTTTGACTGTATGGAATATTTAGCTGGGACATTACTGGGGAGCTGCAGAATATCTTGTGATAATGCAAGTGACATGAATGTTGAGGATAAAATGAGGTCTTATCTAGGGATTCTTGACGACTTGTAGCATGTGCTGAACCTTTCCATTCTGTCTCCAGTGTTGTCCTGTGATTCTGCATAACTTCTATGTGTTGTGACCACCAACCCATTGTTTGTGCTGTCGTGTATGACCTAGTCCCACTGTGTTATGTCTTCCCGTGTTGTCATATTCCTACATCTTTAGAGAAAATTGAGTTAGATATAGATATTTTAGTATAAGATTTTGTGGCAACCCTAATTATACAGTGATGAAAGACTCCATTCTCTCAGTATACAATGCACATGCTTGTTTCTGGTCTCCTGTCTAGTTATTAGTGGTATATATATAACATGAATAAGTTTAGGGCAATTGAAGTTTTTGTTGATACATTTGTACACTTGCCAGCGATTCTGGCTGTTCTTAAACTGTCTAATCATCTTTGATAAGACCCAGTTTTGTTTATAAGGAAGGGAGTGTATGGTGATTGGGTAACTAGTATCCTAATTTGATCCATTTACTAATGAACATACTAAAATCAAGATAAACTGTAGTTCAATGTAATAATTGGATTTTTTTGTACACAAGTATGCATACCTTCCCCCTTTGTGGCAAGTGAAGTGGCATATCCAGGGCCATCAAATTTAAAGTTTTTTAGTTTGCAAGATGGCAGTAATACTGACACACAAACACCTGAGCTCCATGTCATACCCACATATAACTACATTGATATGATATTACTTTAGGAAATTAGGAATTTTTAACCATTCCTTATATATTTTGAATAAGCGTTTTTTTCTGATTAGTGAATGACTCTACATGAATACATGTGCTATTTAGTCTTTTCATTATAGTCCTATTAATTCAACTTTCATAATGATGTTATGTTAATGGATTTTTCTATTAAGAGAGTAATCCTTTGCAGGAGGGAGGAGGTATTATTGAAGCTAATATATACTAACTAATACTGACTTCAAAGAACATTGAGCATTTTGATATGCAGTGCCTAATACCAGTGGATATAAAATTACTATCACCAGGTGTTTATGATCAGCAAAGTTATTTCACTAATGAATTTAGTGTATGTTTAATTAGCATGCTCTGTGATTAACTCATAATATTACAAGTTTTTTTTCTATCTGCAAAATAGATTCAATAAAGAGAATATTGGACAGGATTTGCCTGGTGAAGAGCGTAGCATACACAATAGATGAATGATTATGCTCAACTTCATGGCCACATTGGGTGTGAATGGTAATGGCTCCTCTTGAGACCAGAGTGACTAACACGCCTTTGCTCTCCTTCCACAGCTGTCCCGTACCTTGGTAAGTGGCGGACCTACCTGTGGAGGGTCCCTGTACTCCCCTCGCCGCCACAACCCCTCCCCGCCTCTCTGCCTCAGTCCCCAGGTCAACCATGGGTGTCACAGTGGTTGTGTTCTGCTCCCCGTCTGTCTCGCCCTCTGTGCTGCCACTGGTTCTTGGCGTCCTTGTTTATCACAAGTGGTCTCAGTCTCAGCATCTACCTTGTCTTGTCTCTCTTGGTCCATTTGTGTGTGTCTGTTTTTGTGTATGCAAATAGTACAGGTGAATCATAATTTACAAATGAGCTATGAAAGTTAAAAGTTTGTAAATTGAAAATAGTCCCACGTCTTTTTAAGAAGAATTACTGCCAAGAGCATTGTAAAAAGTATATGTAAGGGATGGAGTGAAAGAATGTGAAATTTACTCTTCTATATTCTTATTTCCTCTGTGATAGGAGACTATTGAATTGACAACTTTTAGAAGGATTGTAGTTTTGTACCTGCACAGGTAGATCACTTTCATTTTGATTTTTATATCTTTGAGAGAAGCTTTTTTATTTTATTTTATTTTATTTTTTGTAAATGCATTGATAAACCAGAACATGATAAAATTATTTTGACTAATAACATTGAAAACTAGGTATCAAATTTTTTGTAAATTGGATTTCAGCTGTACAGTGTATTTGTGTGTGTATATGTGTTAGAGAGAGAGAGAGAGAGAGAGAGAGAGAGAGAGAGAGAGAGAGAGAGAGAGAGAGAGGTAGGGGGCAGTGAATGGGGTGTGTGTTTGTATATGTATCTTGTGGTTGGGCTTCCTCTCTTGGCCTTCGGTCTCGTATGCACACCTGTTAACGTCTGGTCTTCTGGCTAGTTCCTACAAATGTTTTCCATCTATTTTGTCTGGTCTTTGTGGTCTGATGTTTCTCTCACCATTGGTCTTGGTCTTGAATGCTCTGTTGTCTGCTTACTCTTCCAATATGTGGTCTTCTTTGCTCTCCTTCCATTGTTTTTTGTGTTAACTTTGATTAATTAATGTTGTATTCAGTCTTGATTGGTATGTATAGGTTGATATGGAAGTGTACTGTCCACTGCCTTCATCTGATGTCTGCTGGACACGGGAATATGTATGTCTCCTGTGACTTCTCAGTTCACTTCTCTTTTAGCATTTTGTGACTTACTTCATCTAGAAATTTAAACTAGATAGCATCAGTAATCATTAATATCTTCATGTTTATTATATTGAATTTTCATTGTGCTATCTTTTCATGACTAAAAATATTTCCACTATGAACTGAGCAATGAAATTTTTCACAAGATACCTCTCAGAACTTGTTCATGAAGAAATAAAAAAGTATTACTGGACATATATTATGATGGTAATTAGCCATTTTCAATCTTGATTCTAGGTGTCCAGTTATTTATTGAGCCCAATTTATTTGGTGCCTTTATTGAATAAGGACTTAAGTGTTGTTTTGGTGATAGGAATAGCTTTGGAATGGTGGACAGCATCTGCTTTGAACTGACTCAAGCCAGTATTGTATTTAGAGGGAATAATGGGAACAGATGAACAGATTTAGAGTTTTCTTTACAGGAATGTTGGTAAACCATATTCACTAACACATCTACTCTGATTTACATTCACTACAGATATTGATACACATTTGTTTGGATGGTATCATTCTGCGAGAGTTTTTCTTCCTTTAGATTTCTGAAGACATCTTGGCTAAGCTTTCACTGTTTTCCTTAACAAGAAAGTCTCTTTGATCTTCACATTTGTGGGACTCCAAGGCTACATGGCAGGCCGTCTGGGGCTGTGCTCCAAGGCTGCTTGCTTCAGACTGGTGGTTGTTGCACCGCCTGTCACTCTCATGTTGGCCACTGGCATTTGACATAACCTGCTGACTGAGGCATGGGGGGTGAGCCTAGTAGGAGAGAAACTGCTTGTAAAACCACACTAAATCTAATGAATGATATTTGAATTTTGTATAGATCTATTGTTTTTTTTGTTTTTTTTATCATAAAAGGATGTTTTATCAGGAATGTTAAGAATGAACAGATTCAGGAATGTCTGCAGTATATTGAAAATTATTTGTTATGAAAATTATGAGTTGATATGTTGTAGTGCAATGAATTATCAAATATAAAATAACTTTTCTATGTTCTAACAATCATGATTAAGTGTCGGGAATTAAATTTCCTGTAGATATTGATGAGAAAGATATGATGTCAGACTTCATTCTTATATGGTCATTCATCATACTTGTGGTCTTAATCCCTCCAGCACCACTTCCATTTTCCAGGCTTGTGCCCATGTACCGCTCATTCTTGCTGCCCCTTGCACTCCATACCACCCTCATTGTAATGGCTCATTTTGGCATATACTTTCACATTTATGAAAAATGTTTTAGTGTACTGATAAGATTTTCTGAGCTATCATATCACTATATTCTTCATTAGAAGCTCCTGGCAGCTATCCAGAGGCAGACTCAGAACTCAACTCAACATAGTGTTGAGTAGCAAATCCTAGATGGCTAGGCCAGGAACAAATACTAGGTGATACAAAAGCCTGGCTTAGAAGCAATCCTGAATTACCTGTAGCAACAAGATCAAGATAAAAATTCTCATATGGAAGCCAGATAGGCACTGACAGTAGCTGCTAACCACTGTAGCAGTCGGCCTTGAGATGGGGTGATGTGACAGGGTGCGGCAGCCACAAATTTGCTTGAGTGATTGTGGGTGAAGCTTCAGTGCATAGTACTACTCCTTAAACAAAGCTTTAAGAGAATGCTGCCAGTAACTACCTGACCTTTGAAACAATAGATAGCTTCATATACACACATACTTGACATTATTTTGCAGTGCCTCCCCCATCACACAGATGTCGTGTGACAGTGCTGAAGGGTTTAAAAGCCGCATCCTTGAAAATTCATTGTGTATCAAATATCTACTCAAGTACTGCAAAGTTTTCTTAATTTTGAGATGGAGGTTGAAGATCTTTTTTATGATTATTAGAAGCTTTCAGATATTGTTTTTGTTTAATAGTATTTCATATCTTAAACATTGTGTTTTGTTTGTAATGAGAAACAAGATTTTATATTGCAGCTCATCTTGAATTTATTGATATGAAATATTCTCTTTGTCACTGATATGTATTCAGAATGATTTAAGGTATCAATAATGACCCTTATTGTTCCTGACTGATTCATAATGTAGGTTTAGTGATTAGTTCTCGAGTGAATGTTAAAAACTGATTGTTGGTAAAGCAGTTCCTCTCATCACTAGTGGTTAGTGTGTTACCTTTCCTCTCCATTCTTTTGTCTGCTTGTTTATTATACTCATGATGGTGTTTTCATGCCAATTAGTTCTTTTCTTCTCTTTTCCCACTAGCCATGTGTCTGCCTTAAGAATATTGTCTGATTAGTATTTCTTGTACATATGAAATTCAACTCTTGATTCATCAGATTCAATCGATATATTTGATAAGGTGTTCCAAAGAATAAAACTGTGTTTCTTATGTTAATGAAGCCTTCCATATTGTTCAGGTCTCACTTTGCCTTGTTTGAGAGGCTTTTTCTTTTAAAGATTTATGTGTTTCTATTCAGCAATAACAATAATGATATGATGATGGTGATGATATTTAAATTGTTTAGTCTTCGCCATGTTGGAAAAAAAAATGGAAAAACTGATTAGATAATATAACACATGAGAAGTAAAATGCCTTTCCATATTTGAATCAAAACATTGAAATTGGTTAAGATGTTCATTTATCACGTGTAGTGAGAACTGATCCAGTTCTTAGTATCTGGTGTCACGTTTTCCATCAAGTTTTATTTGTGAGGATGGGAATGTAATTTGTGAATGGAGATAATTAGCCACACTGAAAGAGTGACAAAGTGACTGAGCTCTTATGTCTAGAGTTAATTATTTGAAAATTTGCTATGATAAAAAGCTGAGACTTTAGGAACAACCTTTGCATTGCACCTGATGAAAGCTGTTGGTGAATATTTTTTATTTATTTATTTTTTTTTTACATTGGCAATATTCCTTTTGAATTTTATGCTTTTAACACAATGCTTGTAAATGTAGTTTTTTGCCTTATTTCATAATTCTATTGATAATTGTTCGTGTTTAGAAATGTAAATAATGTGTAGTAAGTATATGTTTTTTTTCACAATTATCATTTATTTTGAAATAGTACATATTGTCAAAACTTATGCCTTAGAAACAGTCATAGCATGATGGCTAGATTACCAGAGAAAATAGCCAATAACCGTGCATTCAAATTGCAAAGATAGGTTTGCATCAGGGAAGTACTCTGCCTTTACTGACACTTTGTTCCTTTCACCTGATTGACTGTTGATGATGTAAGGAAAGTGATTCATTAAGTGTATCTGATGTTTATGTTTGAGATCATTCCACAAGTTCATCAATTAAAATTCCTCATAATTTCATTGCATGACAGTACTCCACTTGCAAGTTGGTAAGATATACTAACAAATAACTTGCATCAAGCTGGCCATTTCAGACAGGCCAAGTACCTAAGGTAAATGTGAACTTAATGTTAATAATTCTTACATAGCTTATTGAAATAGACATAGACAATAAATTTCTTTTGTAAGTTTGTAAATGAAGGAATTTAAGGCTGCATTGAAGAAAAAAAAGTTGTTATCTCTGAGGGTTACATACATTACCAGTTTTGAAAGGCTTGTTCCCTCTTAGTGACTTGTTTGAGATTCAACTTTGTCTTTAGTGTTTTTGAATAATAAGCAAGATATTGTCATACAACTAAACAAAGTGTTTTTAAACATGAAGTTTACTGAATAATGGTAAACACATACATTAGGTACTTTTCACCATTCTGCTTTTACATTGCCAGATAACCAGATAGAAGAAGCAAAGTCTAATCAACAAAGAGTGATTAGTTTCTTGATGCAGATTTACCTTTATAATTGGAATATCCTGAGGACTGGCTATATTTGTCTCTTGCAGTATCTAGTGAAGAATTCACTCTTCAGCATGTTGATGAAGTTTGGTTTGCATGTATCTATATTCTTTTTAATGAATATAGTTAGCAATATCTTAGTTGATCCTGAGTCCTGCCCTGCACCTGTAGCAGCAGGACAGATGAGGCTCCTGTACCATTGTCAATGTCTTCAATTTACACCACCTAAATGTCTTTTTTTTTAATATAGAATGTGTTTCAAAATGTTCCATTTTCAGGTGTCATTCAGTTTTTGGCATGACTTGCACACATCTTGCCTGAGGTTTATGTAGTAATTTGACTTCACCTTTTCATTCACAGGCTCTTCAGTTGCAGTCTCCTTATGGTGTTGTGTATTAATTGTATTACATAATATTCCAGGATGTTCTTGTGTCTTCCTTTCACAGGTAGCATCAAGTGAGTCCAGTGAATGCTAGGATTCATGTATATCTTTTTGTCTTTAAATGAGACGTGTTTTATCTTTTAAAAGTTCTTATTAAATTTTTATTTGATGGAGTACAGTGTAAAAATAAAGAAAAAAAAGGAAATTCATAGATAGGAACTCAGAGATCATGACATGAGTTAGGTAACCAAGTTTGAAGATTAGTTAGTATGCAACACATTACTGTTTGTTACAGTAGCGCTTACCAGAACCACGAAGGTTTGCCTCATGTCTGAGTGGTTATTCATCTATATACAAATTCAAATGTTTTTAACAGTAGAAATAAAGACAAAATAAGAACTTGTTAAGAGGTAGATTACCTCTTGATAATAGATCAATCAAGAAATATAAAATGAAGCACAAGAATGTAAATATAGTGAATAAGTGAATGAGAGTAATGATCAACTCTTGCATTGAGAATATTGGCATAAAAAAGGTGTATTACATATTGGAATACAATATGAAGACAAAACCCCAAAGATGACAAATAGAAAAAAACATCTTGAGATGAAGATGTTCAAACAAAAGTATTAAGGATGTGTCTTAAGCCATCTGATTGTATGTACTTTTAATTCTAAGTTGAAAATAATGGCTTAGATTGGCATTTAAGTCAAAGAATTGATAAAAATTTTGCTGTGTAGGTGAGATAAGCAGACCTATTACTGTTCCTAAATTCTTGTGTTTCCTGTACTTTTTTCTCATCCCAGTTTTTCTCATCCACAGTGCAACTTTTTGCTTTCTATTGCACAAATTTTGCACATAACTGCATAGCTGTCAGTTCCAGTTTTCTAATTTGTATGTGTGTGCATTATCTTGGCAGGTCAAAGCATCCTCTAAGTATACTGTACATTGCTGTGTGTTATGTGATGGCACTTGTATTTTATTATGCCTCAATTTGCTAACTGACTACATCAGCTTTTGGTCTGTCCATCCACCAGCCTTCTGAGGTGATGTCTACTAATTGTTGATGTTGTCTTCATTCTGATGTCTTTATGTATGTATCTTCTACTACAGTGTGATTCTCACTTAAAAATCACACTGCATAAAATTAGGTGTGTGCACACATTCATTTTCTCTCTCTCACACACACACACACACACACACACACACACACACACACACACACACACACACACACACACACACACACACACATACAGTCTAATTGGATATGATTCTGGTGCTCCAGAGCATTGTTTCCATGAATATAAAAATAATCATTAATTCTTTCACTGCCAAAGGATGTACTATACTTCCACAATAATGTTGGTGTTCACTACCATGGGACATGCCCTACATCCACAATTGAGTGCAGTCAAATAAAGATTCCCCATAAGGGATGAAATAGAATCATGTGCTTCTTGTGTGGTGGACTCTTTGTATGGTGTGTGGTCTATACACACAGACTTAAAACGCCCACTGAATGGCTCACAGCTTCCCATGCGCTTCTAGTGAGTAGTGAGAGACACAGGACAGAGCCAGTTGAGGCGAGTTGCTTTAAGTATGTATGCTTATTCAAATGTTTGAGAGTTTTCTTGAGGCCTAGGAGAATATTTTATATATCATTGTGTAGCTAAAGAGTTGAAAATAGTGTAGGTCTATTGCCCTAGGGCACTTTGTACATTGCGACTGAAATTTTTCATTTTTTGGCTATAACTCGCACTCAGTGCCCTTTATTGACATTATTTTATACTTATGATGACAACTTGACAGAATTCAAGCTCTTAGCTAAACAAAACCATCAAACTGAATGATATAACTTATAGAATAAGAAAGTGACCACTATCTGAAAAGAACTTTCACTGTATAAACAGACAATTAGTGCTCAGGGTGAGATTAATGAAAATGTTGGCAGTGAAAGAGTTAAGAGAATTAAAAACCTGTAGTTGCCCCTTACTGTGGATTGTTCAGTGTCTGTTATAAATCAGACAGTAGGTTGATGATACTTAGTTTCAGACACTTTCTACTTATTTCACAATATTCAATATGTCTTATTTTCCTGGTTGAAAAGAAATATGTCCCAGTCAGAGGTAATTTGTTATTGGTTTTATTATACTTACACATTGTTACTAGTGTAAGTCTTCCTGCAGTAGAGGAGAAGCTCCCATACCAAACTGTGTGGCTTAGGCCGAGTACTGTGGTGTGGACTCAGGGAGGAACAATTCTTTGTCAAAGCATGGAGGTGTGACCATTGAAGTTCAGTTATGACAAGATTGTAATTCACTAGTAAATGTATTTTTCAAGGTCTGTATGAAGAGAGATTTGGTCTTTTCATTGATAAGGTAAATAGTACTTACTTACTAGTGTAGCAAACTTTCTTGTAATTGGGTTAAATGTGTCAATGGTCCTTATTACTTGATCCATTCACATTTTTTATTGACACAATCTGGTGGTAATGTATGTGTGTATCACATTTAGTGAATACTAATGCTTTCCTTAATCACTGATCACCACCATTTTTAAATTTGAAATGGAAGATTTGTAAAAACTGCTTTGGGCAATATTCCAGTTCTATAGTTATAAACATACTTTATTAGCAAACCAGTGAAGAGGAGTCAGCCAAGGCAAAAAGTGGATGCACATAACAGCACATTCATGTAATGGTTTTGGGTTTTTCACATAGTAAAATTAATAAGTTTGTTGATTGACTCAAAGGATAAGCCACACAGCCTACATTACAGTTAGGTAAAACATATGCATGAGTTTTTCCTGCCATCATTACTGTTGGCAAACCATATCTTCTGTGAAGTGAGCATACAGATAGGTGTGCTAGGTCATTCATAAAGGCCAAAGAAAACCTTACAAGACTGACAGGTGTGGAGAGCATTGCTGTACCATCAATCCTTTCAATGACATTGTGACAAGAAACAGGGGTGTTATTGTTCACATCTACCTTAATGACTTTTTCCCCTATTCTCTTTATGTGAAATGTCCTCAATGTATTTTTATCATTTTCTATGCAGACAAAGTCCCAGTCTTTTTTAAAGGTAACTCTCTTTTTAATAATCTCTGCCTTGTTGATGTTAATTGTTGTGTGTTTGCTACAACTGGCAGTGACACCAGTTTGAATCGTGGTGGCATGTGGCTTCAGTTTTATGGACCATTGTAGTAAACAGTGAGGGGAGGGTTGACTTACTTACTAGTTGTTTGTATATGCAAAAAGAAGCTTTAGTTAACATTCTGAATTTAGTGTGCCCTGTACATGAATGACTACAATTAAGTCAATGGTATCACTGCCTATATCCTGCATTGTGCTTGTATATGTGCTAGAAAGGCCTTTCTGTACCTTGGGGTGACTGCTTGTCTTGGCCATGGCTGGCTTGTACAGACTGTAGTTTGCATGAGATGTTAAGAAATTTTATGAGAAAATTGATTTAGTAATGATTTGAACTCCGGTTTGGTGTAAAGTCTATATGCAGCAATATTTATTTTTAATTAATTAGATTCTATAGTCCCTTTTTTTGAATAGGTATTTTGTCTCAAGAAGACCCGTTTGAGTTATTTTGATGCAAAATAACTATCTTAACTAACCATACTTATATGCTCGAGTGTGCCAAAGTAAAATAATTAACAAACTTAACATCATATTATAAGTTTTTAAATTTTTTGGAACATGCTATAATTTGCATTGTTTTTATAATACAGCCATTACTATCATTCTTTGTTTGCAAGTTTTTATTGGCTTTATGGTGTGTTTATCTTTAATATATGTACTATAATGATGCTGACATTGAAACCATAAACTGTGGAATTGATTAATGATGCCATGCCATGCCATCACAGTAAGTCTGGATAGATTGCTCTTGCTGTGGCTTTAATGTATTATTTTTCAGCTGGATTGCAATTTGTAGAAGCATATCTATGCTCTTAGTACAAGAAGTGGCATTTATGTACTGTGTGTACCTGTTGTGGTGAATGTACTGAGCTGGCACGCTGAGTTTCTTGAATTATGTCTTGTGTCATCAATTTTTACTGATAGGTAAAGATGATGCCCTTAATGAAAGAAACATTTTACTGTACAGACTACCACTTGCTAAGAAGCTTTTGTAATTGAATTTTAGGTGGATGTAAGATTCACCTGATTGAAAAGTATTTACAAAAAGAAATTTGCATATTTCAAATACTCCTCCATTTTTGAAATTTTATAATTTTTATAAGATCTGGATGGGCATCATCTAATATGCCAAGAAATAGCTACATATATCCTGTAGTGGCTGCAGAAGTGTTGTGCCTAGTCTGCAGCAAGTTGTGATCTCAGCACTCAGAATCCACAGCCTCTGTGCATCAACATTGTTGAAAACTGTATGTATTAGTGCAAGTATAAATAATGAATATTGATCATGTGTTGAAAGACTTTGTGTTTGTATGTATGCATTTTGGTTTGGACAAGGGTGGAATTATTACAAGTGATAGCATGCTAAAGAAAGAATATTTTTTTTGTAAGTGCTATTTTATTTGTAGGATTTCCATAAGATTTTTAATATTCATTTACTTTTATTTTGGGTACAAATATACAGATGCTTGTATAATGTATTTTATCTGGAGTGCTTATTGTAGTACTGAGATAACTACCTATACCCAAGAGTGTGTTGTTACCAAGGAAAGAGTTGATACAGCTAGCTTTGTTTACCTGTGCCTCCCACCTCCACAGAACTCCTCCATCGCCAACGCCAGCAAAAGTGTCCCAATGCTGCTCACACCCTCCCCCGTGTCTAACCTTGGCTCAAGAAGACAGTCCACGTGTTCCATCACATCCCTTGGTGGCCTGGATTCTCGCCGTTCCTCTGCTGCCTCCATTGGCAACCCTCTTGGATCCTCGTACAAGTCTCATCGTCGTCCCTCGGCCCTCATCTCCAACTCCTCCAGTGGTAACCTCCTGCAGCAGTTGTCGGCCGGCGTGGTGAGTACAGTGAGTATACCCCAGACACACATTCTTGCCTGTGTCTTGTGGCATTCTGCCTCTTGCTCAGTAGGTGGCATTTTTCTCTTGATTGTCTTCTCTTGGTTGTCTCTGAAAGGAAGTGTTTACACTTTTGTATGCTTATCAGTCTTTTTTTATGTATGGTGATGTTTCTAAAGGTTTTCTCATAGTTATTCATTGGGTATTAGAGGTGCATGTAAAGCAAAGACAGACAACACTCATCAATTTCCTATGTACATTTGGGAGTGGAGGTACAGCAGCTGCATCAATGAATCTAGTGGTTGTAATAAAAGAAAAATTTGCACACACAAGACAACATGTAGTTATATTTTGTGCCATCACATCACTGAGAAGAGAGTGATAATAGTACAATAATCTAGCTCACTGTGCTTAGCAGGAAAGCATTCTGTGCTCATGAAGTTGGCACACAGAGAAAGAAATAGAGCAGGAGACAGATTGGGGAGAAGGAAAGGGGGAGGGGTGAATAGGAAGGAGGTAGAGGAGAGGGATGAGTGGAGGGGGGTGTCAGAGGAGGGAGACAGAGGATTAGGGTGGGAAGAAGACCTGGTGGAAAAGCGAGAGGCAGAGCAGAGGCAATGACAGGGTGAGGAAAGAAGGTGACTGGCTTCTTGATGGGCGGCTTGGTGCAATGTGAGGCCATCACAGAAATTAATGCCAGCAGCCTTAGCCTCAAACTTATATACTGAGCAGCATTGTGAGGGCCACCACAATTGGAACAACATCAGGTGTGAGTATGGAAATCATCTTGGGCACGGCCATGGCCATACAAAGGACAGCAAAGGGCAGGGTGGCAGTGATGTTCAGGGTGGCTGAAATGCCAATTATTCTGGCACTGGTAAGGGGAGGGATGTAAAACTGGACAGTGTGTAAGACACACCTAATGTAAACATGAAGGGGAAGTTTGTGGTGCTGGAAGGAGATCTGAGCAAAGTTCGGGGGGCATCTTCCGAAGACCTGAGGGAGACAGCTTGTGTGTAGCAACAGATGCAGATAGTGTCATATTTGTAAGCAAATGAAGCAAATCAGGATCACAGTCTTCTCAAGCCTTGTAGTGGATTGGGCAAGCCTGTGGGGAGACAGTAAAGTGCCACTGCATACATTAATTAAGGTGGATGTCAGAGGTTGCACAGAAAGGAGTGCTGGACAGGGCAAACAACTAAGACATGGCCAGAGACTTGGCTGCTGATGGACAAGGCATGAATGGTCAGGCCAGGTCTGAAAATGGACCTTGCCCACCTGTTCCAGGAGACAGTGTTGAAAGAGAAGAATATGTATTCTTACAGAAGGGAGTGGAGGGAGGGATAACAAAAAGCAATTCCTCTGTGATTTCCCTCTCCTCTCTCCTTTTTTTCTCTGTCTTCCCTGCCTCCTTGAAGTCTGATACCCCTTCCTTCATTCCCATTTCTTGGACTTGCTAAATGATATACCAAAGCTAATGTAATGAACCCATCAAGTGTGACATAATATCCATAATAATTGAACAGAAAAAGGTATAATGTGTGACTGGCATGGCAAACTGCAGTCATTTAGCTTTGGATAACTATGCAAATTTGGAAGTTAGGTTAATTATGGTTTGAAGCAAGTAAAGATTTGTGTCCCTGTTCATGTTTTCTGAAAGTTCATCTGTGGATGATGCATATAACAAGATAGATATATCAAGCATCACATAGTGGGCAGCAGTGTTGCTTGTCTTGAATATCTGCTTGCCCACTCAGTAGTTCATCTCTGCTACAGTCACTCAGTGTAGTCAATGCTGCCTTGGTGTTTGGCATTTTAGCTGTTCATTCATACTATCTTCCATTTCTACTCACTATTAGTGCTTGTATACTCTGAATGAGTTCAGAATAGAAAAGAATTTTGTTAGCACTTGTCAGTGTCATCTGATTCCACAATAGACAATGTGTTGCTTACATGTTCAAATGTTCGGTGTGCTCTTTGATTGGGAATGGCAGTGCTTTATCATTGAAATGTTGATATAGAAATGTTTTGCCTAGGAATAGCCATTTTGTTGTCCAAGTAGTGGCATATGAATTGTGTGTGTCATATAGCACTTCACATGGTAGTATATTGACAGCACATAGAAAGTACTTTCATTTAACATGAATGTGTATTTTTATGATGTGTAATAGTGACCATTGTTATGGTGAGTGTGAACATGATGAGTGTGCTGCTTCTAGCTTAAGATTGACTGATGTTATGATTAGCTTAGAAGTGATGTAGGTAGCCAAGGAGTGACCAGTGTCCTGAGTCTGGCTTAGAGTGACCAGTAGTATAGTTAGGTTAGGAGTGGTGACTGGTGTGCTGCCTTTAGCCTAGGAGTGAGCACTAATTTAGTTTAGTGCTTAGGGTGTGGGTATGTGTGTTGCTTTCTGCCATCTGTCATCTCTGTGGAACCAGTGCATGGTTGTGGCTGGTGCAGCTAGGTAGTTAGTGCCTCTAGAGTACTTAGTTAAACATATGAAGCAATATCTTAACAGATCTGATCATAACCACAACTTGCACCAGAGCTTTCAAATATTTGATGAATTTGACTTATGAACCCCAAACCTTTAATTGTATTAGCCAAATATGAAATTGCACAAACAGTAAAAGCAAAAGAAGTAATGCTGAAGAACTGTAAGATATTGTACAGTGTATGAAGTTTACAACACAACATGGTGATTAAATTGTATTGATTCTCCTTGTTTTCATTGCAGTACCAGCTGTTCTCCAGTAAATCATAAGCAAGATCTGATCCTGCAGAAAACGTGTCAACGATTCATCATGCTCGTATGGAAAGATGCATAAAGGTAACCTCAGCATACAGCCACATTAGAACTGTACCTTGTAGCAAACTTGAGAGCGAATGTAGTAGAAGATGGAAAAAGCTTGAGCTTGATGGGACTGGGTTGGCATCTAGGAAACTGTTGAGCCTGGAAGTGACTTGAGAAAGGGCAATTCTGTGTGGCTGATGAGAACAAAACAATACATATATAATACTGTGATTGTCATGTACATTGATATAGCTCAAGTTGACTACTGTACTCGAGGCAGCGGAATGCAGTTGCAAGTGGAGAAACTGACGTTTTGTATGCTACGTAGGTTAAGGTGTCCAGATTGTTTATGTAAGATGACTGTAACGGGTGGCAGGACTGTATGTGTGTGTGACAGTGAGTGGAGGTGGTTGCTGCAGTGGTTCTGACTAAGTGGTAGTCGGTGGTAGTACATGTAGTTGGTATTGTGGGTAATGGTGATGGCTGTGGTAGTGGTGGTTCCTGTAACAGTTGTCAGGCGTGGAGTCATCATGTAGGATATTAGTATATGCTATGGGAGGAAGAGGGTGCCATGAATTATATGCCATGGTCTCACTCAAGGTCACACAGCACCTCTCTCAGCAACACTCCATCACTAGCACTGTCAGCACACTTCCTCAACACTTGACCTTTTCCTTCATGGCAGATTTTCCAAACCTAAACTCACTTCTCTCTTTAAAATTCACTGTAGATTGAGTGGCATTCTTATCAACATATCACAATGGCCAAACAAAACTTTCCAGCTTGTCTCCGTAGATAACCAGTTAGCCCGTTGTTATATTAGGAATCTGCCATAATAAAAGTTACTCTGCACTATGTTCATATGATAGTGTAAAGTTTGATCCAATGCCTAAATTCATCATCACCTAGAAAGCAGTCTAAAAGGAACTGAAAGTAATGATAATAACAATGACAATAATAATAATGAATAATGCATCATTATATTCCACTTAGAATTGTGTCTGTATCAGAAGTAGCTAAATTTACAATTGTGATATTGATGTCTTGAAATATTGGCTGGTAGATGAATGAAAAATAAGAAGCAGTACCACCTTCAACTCTGACAGGAGTGCCGTGTGCTGGCATGATAGTCACATGCATAGTGCTGCACTGGATGGGTAGCTGTGAATGTTTTCCAGAGCAGCAGATTGTTATTATAAGATGTCTCTAAAAATTGCAAATTAATTTATCTATGTCAATGAAGAATGTTTCTAAAACAGTGTGAGAAAGATATGGAAAAGATTTCTTGTCTTGGGTGATAACTACATTGTTCTCTGATGGATTCTTTAATATCATTTTTTTTCAAATTAACCTAAGCATATCACATACTGAAACTGTTTGTGAGACTTGGATGCACATTTAATCACATACTATACAATAAGGTATGAATTCATATTACTATACTTTTGCATTCCTCAGCTGTTCTTGTGTTTGAAGGCCTTGCAGAAGACCAGCTTGAGAAAACTCTTTGGTGAAACACAGTTTTTCAATATCTTCTATCTTAGGGTTCTTTTGCCACATTGACATTGCTCCTCACACTGGTCATTAAATTATACAAATATGCATCTTTCCCTATTGCTTATTTGAACTAGGTTGTTTTCTACAATAAATCAAATCTGTTTTTATCTTTTGTAGTATAAACAAGTATGCATTGCTGGTGACGGGGCTCATACATTATATTTCCCAAACTGAATCGCCACTAAGAGAGGCCTCTCATGGGATGTTGTTTCAACACTAGTTTTCATGTGTAATAATGAACTTCAAGGAATCACTTACTTGCTTTCATCAAGTCTCTGGTTTAAGTGTAATTGTACCTCCAAGAATCTCCTTTACTACACCACTACCTCCTGTGATGCTGGCTGGGTCTGTCTGATATTTAGTCTAAGGTGGGACACAGGAATAGGATACATGGATACATTGGTTCATACATCTTTATTTGTTGGTAAGTTAGATCTTTATTTATTTGTATACTGACTGTCCCATTACAGTAGTTGTCTCTTGAGCTTGACAGAATATTTGCTGTACCCCCTGGCCATCTATTTCCTTTTGAACTCCAAATTAGATATGAGGATGTGTTTCTAGAATATAGGCTCTTTTTTTCTTCAAGACATAACATTTACTGTCATTTTATTTTCATGAAACCATGTTTTCTTTTCAAGACTTTGTATTAATTTTTATAATGACTATTTTTCAAAGTGAAAGTTACAAGCAAACACGTCACACTAAAGCTTATTGTGGGTAATTCCAAGATGTGTTAGATGATGTGTAGTCTTTCCACTGAACAATGTCTCTTCTTGGTAATGTCATGCTACTATTACTTGTCTAGTGGTGTGTGTGTGTGTGTGTGTGTGTGTGTGTGTGTGTGTGTGTGTGTGTGTGTGTGTGTGTGTGTTTGTTTGTTTGTTTGTTTGTTTGTGTGTGTTAATTCTAGTGGACAAATATATTTTTCTGGCAATTTCTGAACCACAATACTTATGAAAATATATTGGAGTATGTATTTACTTCTTGATATTAACTCTTTTCTATGTATTGAGAGATTGAAAATTATGAACTTTTCCTGTAAGGGTTTACTGTCACTATATCAGGTTTCTGTCTCATAGATGTAACACCACCACATCACATATTTAAGAGTTTTATTGATTTGTTTGTTGTAGTCACTTGTAGATGCTTGATAATAGCAAAGTGAACTCTAGATTTACGCATAATTCCTATAAAATAACTGTTACTAAAGCTCTCTGGTGCTAATCTAGGTATAGTTACTGTTCTGTATTTTCCCCTTAATGTTAGGGATAAGCATTGAAGTTCATCATGGCAGTGTGATGGTGATAAGATATTCTCCTTACCTTGAGATTGTGCTATTCTTACTTTTCTATGGAATCCATAATGTTTAAGGACACTACAAACACTTAGCATTAGGATGTTTTAGAGCAGAACTCTGATGTGTGTTTGTGCATCCTGTGACACTCTGTAGCTTAGAGCCAAGTGTTCCCTGCCGAGTTCTATGAATGCCAAGATGTTGTGTGCGTGTGTGTGGTGTGTAGCGCGTGTTTGCTGTGCGGCCTCGCGTAGGCGTGTACTGCAACACCCACAACCTACAAGTTTCTGAAACACAAAGGTTGAAGTGTGGACCTCCCTTTCCCTGGTCCACCACTGCTGTTCAGATACTATGCTGCTGATTGCTGCTCCTGCCGTGTGTTTTGTGCATACGTGTTGCAGCCAGCAATTAGAAAGTATCTTCCAGGAGACTAGTCATCTTCTAAGGTTTATCTCACTAAGTATGGTAGAAGTTCTTGGTAGACTGCAGGCAGTAGATGAACTAGGACAATGTATTGGCTTACTTGCTTCATTAGTTCTTTGCATATTGGGGGTGTGCTAGAAGAAAGCTAACATGTACTTTTGATACTTGATCTCAGCTATTCTTATTTATCTGTTTATTCAGTATTCATAATGCTGTTATATATCTTGGTAGTCATTATTTTCCTCTGTATCAAGTAATTGATTTTCCAGTGACTTAGCCCTTCTGTGTGTGTAGGCAGTCGGTAAAGATCAAGCACTAATTACTGTTTCCTTCCTTTCATTGCACAATGCTTTGTGAATATTAACTTGTAGAGTGACTGTCTGGCGTATTTAAGTGTGACTATTCCTAAAGTGTGCAGAAAATCAAATGATGAATTAACAATGCCTGAATATCCAAATGTATGTATGAATGTGGGTGCATTTCAGTCCTTATGTGTTGTCTTTACCTGTTGTATGGTATGGTGCAGGTGGTGGTAGTGGTGTGTGGGTGGGGGTATGGGTATGTGTGGGTGTGCATGAATTAGTGTATCTTTGCAAGGATCTACATTACTTGCAAATCTATTTGCTGCAACTACAGGAAAAGGAGTCCAGGAAAAGCTATTTTATAAATTTCTTCAGTTTATGTTGGGAGACAAACTATTAATTTTAAGATACTCACCTGAACCTAATTCAAATAATTTCTTCTGTCTAAACTTGAATTTGTTGGTGATTTCAAGGGACTCTTTTTCCATGTGGAGTTTCTCAGAACTGATAGATTTCATTCTGCTCTCATTATCCTGCATCCTTGTGTTTGTTATAAAATTTTAATCTTTTTCTTGAGACTTACTTTTTACTTTCAGCTCCCTAGATGTGTTTCAACAGCAGAACTTTCATAGTTAATGAAAAGGTATAAGAAAATAATCTCAAAACTGATAATTGGTTCCCATCTTACAATGCAAATGAGTTTCCCTTTTTGTGTGGCAATAATTAGAGTCTATAGTGGTGTTCTATTATTTTCATATAGAGGTTGAAAGGTCTGAAGATAAGTAGCATTCAATCCAGCTTCACCTTTGCTTTTAGACCATTGTAGTGCAACTTCCAGGACAGTGTGATTACATGATTTTCCATTATTTTGCTGATGTGATCGTAGTAATTCTTGAAGGCTTGTGTGGTTAAGCCAGAGGAGGGAATATTTATGATGGTTGGTGAGCAGCAGCACCTCATGCCTGTGTAGCTAACTTACCTCTGTAGACCATTATGTCTGACTTCTACTTAATACGTTAACCATGTATCAGGCCACGTGTGTGTTTTGAAATGATGTGAGGTCCAAAATCCAAACAAATATTTAATTTACACTTTTTCTTTTAAATGCAGTATTTCATTGAGTGGCCGTCAGCAGATGTCTCATGTGAGTTCCTGTGCACCACTCAGACAACAAGTCACATGTGTTTACATTATATATATATAAAATATGCACATATGCAATTTATTGAATTAATGACTGGGTTAGGTCCTCTATCTATAGATGTCGAATGTCATGTCAGGTCATATCATGTTTACAGCCATGCATCCGCCAGCGTCATAATAATAATCAGTTGGCAATTAGACCGACAGAAACTGTGATGTCAATAAATATTGCTCATGTTAAGCTAGCCAATCATAGCCTTCAAATATATATGTACACATAGTAAACATTCATTATAACAAACCTCAATATATCAAATTTTGAATATGAGAACCCAAATTTCCTGGCTGAACTCTATTATGTTTAACAAAACAAAATCCATTAAATCTTATGTTTGTTTCAGTCACCCTATATGTATTACATATCCATGCAATAGAGGCTTTATATACAGTCATGGATAAAGATTAACAAATGAACCATTGGATACAATGAACTTGGTTCCTTATTTCCGTCGCTTTTAATGACCATCAAGTTTAACAAACTTTTGGCTTTAATGAATGACCCCTACCCCATATGGTTTGTTATATTGAGAGTTTATGTATATATATATATATATATATATATATATATATATATATATATATATATATATATATATATATATATATATATATATATATTGTTTGATTTACATTGTTTTTGTTTCATGGAACTTCTTCAAGAATGCAATAATCGTGTATATCAAGATATACCTGTACTGAACAACGGTTTCACTTGTGGCATATTGGTACATATGCAGATTGGCCTGGCTCTCGGCATTATGGACTTCCTTTGCATGAGTATTTGGCATTGTTGGTACTTGTGCAGACGGATGAAGATTCAAATATTCAAGTCGCTAGTGATCCCTGTCTTAATCTATGGTTGTGAGACATGGATACTGAACACCGACCTAAAGAGGCGAATTGATGTCTTTGGTACTAGATGCCTTTGCAGAATCATGGGATACCACTGGTATGACTTTGTGCCAAATCAGCGATTGTTCCATGAGACTGATTCGAGGCCGATTACCAGCACAGTCCGTCAACGCCAACTGTGGCTATAAGGACATGTGGCACGCTACCCGGAAGACGATCCTACTTACCGTGTTGTCTCTGAAATGGATAACCCAGCATGGAGGAGGATAAGGGGATACCACAGAACTCATGGATTTGCCAAGTCAGTGCCTCCTCCTGGGAGTTACTCAGTATGGGAAGGGAGCCTGCATAGGGAAATGTGAGGCATGACCAGCAGGAGTGGCACTATAGAGTAGGCATGGCAGCACACTCCCCAGCAAATGGCCCACATGATTGACTGATTGCATATCAGTTATTACATCAGTAGCTATCAGGCTTTTCATCAAAACATGTTTAGCAAAGGTGTGGCTGATTATCACATTCGTTACTATAGGTGGATACTATCCTAGCCTTGTATCCCTCAGAAAGTGATGAAGATAACATCCTCTGCATCATATGTGGATTACATAAACTACACCAAAGAGAGGAACAAGAGTATATTGTCTGTGGGCTACAAACATGTACATAAGTATATGCACTAACCCATGCCTGGTACATCGGTGTAGCAATACGTGAAAGACGGAAAAAATATTAGTGCTTTGTGAATGGGTACATAGTATGTGTACCACGGATTTTGTCACTGTACCCTTCAGGCCATCCTCTCACAATGACTTATACCAAATTTCTCTGCAAAAGTCCAATGGACACAGATGCGGTGTTGGCATGAAGGGTATCTTGATGCAGGCGAGAGAGTGAAGATGGCAAACGTGGTTAACGTGTTAGTAACAAAGACATTTGGAGTTATTTGTTTCAGAATTATTCAAAATCCTGTATGTTGATGTTAGTGATTTAAAACACAGAAAAATTAAGGCTCATTACTGAGTTCTTACAAACATAAGTACCTTTTAGCAAATGAGTTAACTAATCTAAACTGCCCCTGCGATCTTAAATGACCAAAATCTGCAATAATATGTCATCAGTGTTGTAATTTATTTTATGGAAGTAGTTAATGCAATTTATCCTGTGTCCCAGCAGTTTCAAAGTCACAAATACTCTCATGCAACTCAATTAAAGCACAGCATTGTTGCTTCTTTTAAGCACAGTGTAAGCATTTATCTTTGGAGCTTTTACTTGTTCATAGGAAGTAATTCATCTGACGTAAAAGTTCCTTCCTTCCATTTGAAACCCAGTCACCCATTCCATGCTTAGTCCATGCAATTCACACAAAATTATTGGAGTCTTTGGCAAAAGTAGGAAATAAGCCAGTTTGCCATAAATTTCCTGCATCAAAGTCAAAACTTTCTATGCATGAATGAATGAGTTTGTTTGATAATCAAGTTTATATTTAACAGTAATATAGGTGACCACACTTGTCTTTGTGATTATTTTCTTTCTTTTTCCTAAACTGCATTTCCTTATTCATGATGAGCTGTAAGTGTGCAAAGCAGCATCTGCTGTATCTCATCTTTATTCTCTGTAGAAGTCTACACAATAAAGGAAGCTGTGAAATGACTTAGTAGTGTTCACAGGCACCAGGACAGTCCAGTGCACCCACACATTTATCAACCATGAAGACAGCCATATCAGGATATTTGTCTTAAATTGTAAGTCATCTATTTCATATATATATATATATATATATATATATATATATATATATATATATATATATATATATATATATATATATATATATATATATATATAGTCTTTCCTATTAAATCCTTCTCATAATTGTGATGATGGAAACTAAATCTACCACCTCTACCATTCAATCTTCTGCTCTAGTAAATGTGCTCCTTTAACATAAAGTAAAGACCAATGGTTCATCAGGAAGGGCCAGGAGTGAGTATTTTGTCCAGTTTAAAATGAAGACTATGTATGTAAGAAGCTTTATTGTTATATCATAGAACTAGTTTGCCCAGCAATGTGAACATTATATTATTGAGTAAGAACAGTGTCCAAGCTGAGCGTGTAGTGTGTGAAAATGAAGGTTTTGGCTGTATTGTGCAAGTCTCTATGTCAGCATGAAAGCATGAGTTGAGTGTTTTTTCTAGGGCAGTGTGTGTAAATAGGCTCCTGTTTTCCTTTCCTCCTTAGCATTTTTACCTTCCCATGTGTGTTCTGGTGTGTCGTGTGTACGCCTGCGTGCATCCAAGTACCTGCTGGGTCTCGAGGTCACTGCAGCTCCCCACAACCTGAGGCTGCCAGTAAGTCATGTGCAGCATTGCAAGTATCTGAAGGAATAGGCCAGGAACAGCCAGCCAAGGTAAAGTTCTAGTAGCATTGATTACCTCTTCACCTTAACTGCATCCACTAATAATCTCATGTAGATGTCAATGGGCAGGTGAAATTATGCTTTTCTCCTCATATAAGAATTAACTGGGTCTTTTCTGTTTGGTATGTGATACTATATGGATCTTGTTCACCTATTGCAAAGGAATTGAAGTTGTGGTGTCTGTGTCTTTGAAACTATAAATTACTTCATCAATCCAATGCTTCACACAGTCCCATTAGTGATACAAGAAGATAAATGTGACTTGTAAGGTGTGCCGAATTGGAATCAGGTAAATGTGACTTATAAGGTGTACCGAATTGACAGACGTGGTAGCATAACATCTAATGGAAGTGATTGGGCTGGCTGATTAAAAATGTATGAAGTTAATAGTAATCAGGTGGCAGCAAGCAGTAGTGATTGTGCGTGTGACGTGCCACGAGCGCCCCTCTCACACTTCCACTTCCATAATCATAATCACACTGTGCGGCCTCTCGATCCCTCCTCTCTGTGGCGAGGTAGGCAATAATGAGCTCAATGTGTTTGTTCCACTGTGGTCATTGCTGTGCTGTCCGTCTGTAAGGTGGATGTCAAAGGCTGGCCATGTGCTGTTCAGTTGAAGTTTTACATGTTTATTTTATGAAAGGATGTACATAGGAAAGTTATATCAAGTGGTCTTAAGTTGATCGGCATTTCAACGGAATTTGTTATGAGGTGAATTTTTTGTTATTTGTATAAATATAACCAATTTGAGAAATAATTAATAAACTGGAAACCCAAGTAATTACTTATCACTAATATTGAGTTTTTGTCAATTGTTTTTGTTTTGCACAAGTATTACCTTTATTGCACATTAGCAATGGCACAATCTGTTGCACAGTTTCAAAGTTACATCGATAAATATTCTGCTTTCACCTAATAATCCTACATCTTGTGTCTGTTTGCTGAACATATATCCTTTTAAATAAAAGTTGATTTAACAAAAAAAGGCAGATTCTTGATTCCTGTATATGACATCTTAACTGTTTTCTGACTTGTATTTGTAAATAATTTCTATACTAATATAGGCAACTGGTTTTCATGTATGAAAGTTTAAAGATGAATATGTAAAAGTAATTTCATAATTGATTTTTATATGGTTTCATCATAATTCATACTAAGTGCAGTATACAATAATTCCTTCTTGTTAACATTCAAAACTAGTCTAAATATTTCTTAAATATTCATATTTCAAAAGCATATTGGACCTTATGCACACAATACCTAGAGCCCAATATTGCTAATCTTCGGCACTGTGGTCTCTTGTGCCTGATCTAACTCTGAGATAGAACACTTTTAGGCTGTTTTCATAGTTATTCTATATAATTAGAAGCAAAAAATATATAGAAATATATACATATATATATTGTTAGTTATAATTCCTACTATATGTAAATTAACAAGAAGATTTACACTTTAAAACATACTTCTTGATCTATATTGTAACATCTATGTGTGAGAGTAATAAAGTTCCCTTGTTGCATATTGTTTTATCCATGAAGACAACCAACAACAATCCTGTACACCACTCTTTCCTTCACACATTGTAAGATGATGTACTTCATCCATGGTTATTGTAGGAATTTTCATACTATACTTTCATAGTACAAGGATAATTGTCTCTCTTTAGTAGTACATACTGTCAATGATTCCAGATGCCTTCACTGCAGTGGTGTATCTATTATAAATCAGCATTGGTAGAACTTATTACTAACAACTTGAAATTGACTAGTAAAATACATATTAGTTATTTCATTGTATCTTGGTCATTTATCATGCTGTCTTCACTGTCGTGTGATACCAAAAGTCTTCCCTTACCAGTGGTGGTATTGAATTGATATTGAGTTTTGTTTGGGTTGTATCCTATCTTTGTTTAATCAGCATAAAAACGTCCTGCGAGATGTGTCCTTGGCACTACCTTGTATTTTATTGTTACAGTGGGGCATCATCTTTGCTGACTAAATGTAGGTAACCTTGCTGTTTATACCTCTGGGTCTTCCCTTCTTGAGTTCTAATATTTAATTTTATCGTGTTTTAGAAATTTCCTCTTTGTATACTATTCATAATTTTCATGTTTTATGTGCAAAATTGTATTTTGTCTTAATTCTCATGCAATATCTCCACATTCCTTATACATACTTACAAAAATATGTATTATAGTAGTGGAAATGGCAGAGCTCTGCAGTTCAAATTTCACCTGAGTTTGAATTCTAGTTATAGCATGTTTAGTCCATTGTCACAAAGTATCACTGAAAAGTATCAAAGGTAATAATCGATTTCCTCCAAAAATAGCAAAGGTCTCTAAATTATAGTGTGAACTCAGGCTTAATGGAGCTTTTCTATCAGTGAACATTTTTTTCTAATGTTGATATTTTTTGCAGAGATTTAAAATTTTCATCATGGTCTTGATGAGTTGCAGCTTCCTGGCTGTTCTGGGGCAATGCTGTGGGGCCCCATTACTTCCTTGTCTTTGAGGAGTCTGCAAGTGTGCTTTAGAGTGAAAAGTCTCTTCCAGCAGGATCAGGTATGAGGTTTATTTAATTAAACATATTGCTTTTAAAATGTAAAAACATGATTTTTTAATGCTCTCTGAGACAAGGAGGCCTGGCTGTGGCAAGACCAGTAGCAAGGGTTTTACTTACTACTGGTCCATCATGAGCAATGGTCACCATGTCAAAGGGGTACCCATAGGCATCTGTAGCAGACTGCAGCTGTCTATTGGAGGTTGCTCCGGTTGATGAGCGTATAAAGTGATTAAGGCTGAAGCACAGTTTAGGCTTCTTGTCTGTTGTTGCAGTGTATGAAACTGAAGAGAAGGGGATATTCTATGCTAAACTCAACTCTGTATTGGACCAGAGTCCCCATCTTGATGCACTCTGTCCTGGGTGACTTTAATGCTGTCACTGGCACTGAGAAGGCTGATGTAAAGATATCTGTTGGCTCACAAGATCCAGGAGGCTGAGAAGTGCGGGTTACTGGTATCAGAGACCAGCGATGCACTGCTGGACCTGGTATACAATGCTGGAGGGGTAGCAAAGGAGATTGACCATATCCTTGTTAGTTACTCATTGGAGGATCTTCCAGAACTGCAGGGTTTTTGGAGTGCTGAGTTCTTTGTGACTGATCACAGGCTTCTTGTTGCTACACTCAAGCTTCATGTCAAGTCCAGAAAGTCTCCAAGATGTGACCACATTGTATTTCATCTTAATGAACAGAAAGACTTGACATGTGCTCAAGAGTATGTAGTGACAATCTCCAGTTGGTTTGGAGTGCTTAACTTCCTTCAGGACTCTGTAGAGCTATGGGATACCTTCAAACATGAGACTCTTGAGGCTGCCAAGGAATGCATTGGGGAGTGCTTAAGGTCACGGAGTGGCTTCACCTCGGTGGAAATGCTAGAAAGTACTGAAGAGAGTTGCACTGCCAGACTTGCTGGAAACTGCGACCAGTACAGTGCTCTGTCCTATACTGAGCTTTCCTGAGGAGAGACAAGGAGAGGTATGTCAGGAGTTTTGTTAAGGATGTTGAGTCAAATAATTATTTAAATGTTAATGCTCTCAGACCTGCCTATTGAGCCCTGAAGAAACTATACTCCAAGTCTACATCTCAGGTGAGTGCTATCCAAACAGCAGAGTGTTGTCTTGTATCAGATATAGATGGGCAGATGGCTTGTTGGCCTGAGTACTTTGAGCAACTGTTCACAGTGGATCCTTCAAGAGAACAGCTCCAGACTGCAGGGTTGCAGACGCTAGATGCTGATCCACTCATTGATGGTACCCTCCATTGATGATGTCAAAGAGGCTGTGGCAAAGTTCAAGGGTGGAAAGGCAGCTGGCATCTGTAACATAAGTATAGAGATGCTCAAAGCTAAGATTAAGGCCATGATCCGTGGGTTGCATGCTGTCTTGACTGCTGTGTGGCATTCAGGTACCATTTCTCTTGACTGGAAAATGGGGTTGGTTGTCCCTGTCTGGAAAGGAGAAAGGAGACCATCAGGACTGCAACAACTGCCATGGTATAACACCACTCAGCATATCAGGCAAAGTGCTTGCCCCTTTGCTGCTGAAGTGGATCATCTGCTGTCATCAGCTGAAACACCAGAGACCTGAACAGTCTAGGTTCACGCCCGGTAAGTCAACAAAAGAGGGGATCCTAGCGCTTTGTGTACTGGTGGAGCGCCAGGTTGAGTTTCGCTAGCAGCCTATGTTGTTCTCAAGGATGTGTTTGGTTCATTGCATTGAGTGACACTCTGGGATTTTTTGTGTCTCCATGGGGTTCTTGCAAGGATTATTGGTCTATTAACTGGTCTGTACTCTGGGACTGTGAGTGCTGTTAAGTGTGGAGGAGGCATGTCCAGCTTCTTCCCTATGAATACAGGATTGAGGCAGGGATGCATGCTTGCTCCATCACTTTTCAATACATGCATGGACTGTGTACTAGGCAGAATTGTGGAACAAAGTCATTGTGGAGCATCTGTCGGCAATACTGAGATTACTGGTATTGTTTTTACCGTTGATGGTAGTGGCTCTAGAGGCACTGCGTGAGGAGATAAAGCTTATGGGACTTAGGGTTTCCTGGCCCAAGACCAAGGTTCAATTGTATGGAGGCTTACTGGATGAAACAGTACAGTCTGTTCATGTGTGTGGCAAGGACACTGAGATCTTGAAAAACTTCACTTACCTTGGTAGTGTAGTGCATAATGTTAGTGGGTCGAGCAAGGAAGTTGTATTGTGGATTGGCCTGGCCCACAGCATTATGGACTTGCTTAGTATGAGTATTTGGCATTGTCGGTACCTGTGCAGATAGACAAAGATTCGGATCTTCAAGTTGCTAGCGATCCCTGTCTTACTCTATGGTTGTCAGATATGGACACTGAACATCGACTTAAAGAGGCGAATTAATGTATTTGGTACTAGATGCCTTTGAATGACCATGGGATACTGCTGGTATGACTGTGTCAAATCAGCTCCAATAACTTTACTTTTTCATCTTTACCTCCTTTAATTCATCAAGGTGGCACCATTGTAATCTCATGTTTCTAAATTGTAAATGTAAAATAGGAGGGATTGTGTGCTAAGCCTTAGCAGCTAAGGGGTGTGTTGCCTCACCCACCCTATGACGCCACTCCTGGCAGTCACGCTTCACAAGTCTCCATGCAGGCTGTCTTCCCATACTGAGTAACACCCAGATGGGGGCATCGACTTGCCACAGCCTTGAGTTCTGTGGACATCCCCTTGGCCTCTTCTATGCTGGGTTATCCCTTTTGGAGACAACCTGATGAGCAGGATTGGCTTCTGGGTAGAGTGCCACATGCCCATATAGCTGCAGTTGGCATTGACGGACTATGCTGGTAAGTGGCCTCGAATCGGTCTCACGAAACATTTGCTGATTTGACACAAAGTCATACCAGCGGTATCCCATTATCCTGTGAAGGCATCTAGTACCAAAGACATCAATTTGCCTTTTCAGTTCATTGTTCAGTGTCCATGTCTCACAACCATAGATTACAACTGGATTGCCAGCGACTTGAAGATCAGAATCTTTGTCCATCTGCACAGGTACCGACAACACCAAACACTTGTGCTAAGTGAGTCCATAACACTGTGGACCAGGTCAATCCACTGTACAACTTCCTGGCTTGACCCAACATTGTTAAACGGTACACTGTCAAGGTATGTGAAGTTTTCCAAGATCTCAATGTCCTTGCCACACACATGGACAGACTGTACGGTTTCATCCAATAAGTCTTAAAACATCTGAACTTTGGTCTTGGGCCAGGAAACCTTCCCAAGGGCTTCACCTCCTTATGCAGTGCCTCTAAAGTCATTACTAGAACGGTAGAACCTCCAGTGACTTGCCAGATTACTGCATCATTGGCAAAAACAAGATCTGTATTCTCAGTATTGCCGACAGATGCTCCACAATGACTTTGTTCCACAACTCTGCCTAGTGCACAGTCCATGCATGTGTTGAAAAGTGATGGAGCAAGCACACATCCCTGCCTCACTCCCGTATTCATGGGAAAGAAGCAAGATACACCCCCTCCACACTTCACAGCACTTACAGTAAAGGCCAGTTAATAAACCAATAATCATTGAAGGAATCCCATTGAGACAAAAGATCCCAGAGTGTCACTCAATGCCCTGAATCAAATGCCTTCTTGAGATCAACATAGGCTGCAAGCATTCCCTAGCAAAACTCAACCTGGCGCTCCACCAGTACGCAAAGCGCTAGGATCCCCTCTGTTGTTGACTTACCGGGCGTGAACCTAGACTGTTCAGGTCTCTGGTGTTTCAGCTGATGACAGCAGATGATCCACTTCAGCAGCAAAGGGGCAAGCACTTTGCCTGGTATGCTGAACAGTGATATACCATGGCAGTTGTTGCAGTCCTGATGGTCTCCTTTCTCCTTTCCAGATAGGAATGACCAACCCCTTTTTCCAGTCAAGAGAAATGGTACCTGAATGCCACACAGCAGTCAAGACAGCATGCAACCCACGGATCATGGCCTTAATCTTAGCTTTGAGCATCTCTATACTTATGTTACAGATGCCAGCTGCCTTTCCACCCTTGAACTTTGCCACAGCCTCTTTGACATCATCAATGGAGGGTACCATCAATGAGTGGATCAGCATCTAGCGTCTGCAACCCTGCAGTCTGGAGCTGTTCTCTTGAAGGATCCACTGTGAACAGTTGCTCAAAGTACTCAGGCCAACAAGCCATCTGCCCATCTATATCTGATACAAGGCAACACTCTGCTGTTTGGATAGCACTCACCTGAGATGTAGACTTGGAGTATAGTTTCTTCAGGGCTCAATAGGCAGGTCTGAGGTCATTAGCATTTAAATGACACCAAACATTCTGAGTGAGACCCCTGACTTACCTCTTCTTTTCTCTCCTCAGGAGAGTGCTAGTCCTACATGACAGAGCCTTGTACTGGTCATGGCTCCCAGCAAGTCTGGCAGCATGACTATCCTCAATACTTTCCAGTGTCCCCAATGCAGCAAAACCACTCCATGACCTCAGGCACTCCCCTATGCCTTCCTTGGCAGCCTCAAGAGTTTTGCATTTGTAGGTACCCCATAGCTCTACAGGGTCCTCAAGGGGGTCAAGCATTCCAATCCAATTGGAGACTTTAACTGCATACTCTTGTACACATGTCAAGTGCTTCAGTTTCTCAAGATGTAACACAGTGTGGTCACATCTTGGAGGCTTTCTGGATTTGACATGAAGCTTGAGTGTAGCATCAACAAGCCTGTGATCAGTCACAAAGAACTTGGTACTCTGAAAAACCCTGCAGTTCTGGAGGATCCTCCAACAAATGGTAACAAAGATATGATTGATCTTTTTTGCTATCCCTACAGCATTGCTATACAAAGTCTATTGGGGCAGTACTGGTCACTGATACAAAGAACCAGCAATTCTCAGCCTTCTGGATCTTGCAAGATTCAAAAGGAAAGAGCTGTTGTCATTCCTGGTACCAGAACCATAGGGGCCAACACATATCTCAGAGCTAGCCCTCTTAGTGCCAGTGACAACATCAAAGTTGGCCAGAACAATGAGTGAAAGGTGGGAAGTGTAAGAGCATTATGTGCTAAAGAATCTGTGGTGTCATTTTCTGGAATGCCAACTTGGCTTGGCACCTGCAAAAACTGTTTTATTATGGAGAGAAAGATGGAACAACCAGTCCTGGATATCCCAGATAAGAGGATGAGAAGAAGAAAAAGAAGGTAGGAAAGAGAATGACCAAGAATCAGTGAATGGTGTAAGGAGAGGGGAGGATGGAACGAAGGGGAAAAAGTATTACAAATAGTTCAGTGGTAAGGATACTAGCTTTGAAAGAAAGATGATATTGGAAAGAGGTATCGGGGAAAAGAAGTGCACAGCCTGAGCCTGTAGGGTCTTAGAGCCATCAGTATATACATGTACACTGCCAGAATGAATAGGAAGGTGAACTGAGAAATGGGAGTGAAGGACACAGGGAGGAGTATCAGACTTATGGGATGCAGGAGACAGAGAAACAAAGGGAGAGAAGAGAAGAAAACCACAGAAGGGTGGGCAAAACTGAGAATGGGATTGGACTAAGGGAGGGGGGGGGAGGGATGAGACAGAAAGGTAGACATACAGAGAGGAAAGAGGAGAGGTAAATAAGTGGTTTCATTGGCAATGGAACCTAATAAGGAAGGGAAAGTTTTTTTAATCTGTCTTCAGGAGGGAGATTCTTAAACAGTTGACAATTTTCTTTTAAAGGAGTCTGGTACAAAGCTTTTTCTCAAAACTACCCTCTTGCAGTTTTTATCCTCTTTGCAAATTATCCCAGGTTTCCTCTTCAGAGGTTTTATTGCTGCTGTGGTAGACCGCCACTGTGTCCCTCAAGGTTTTGTCCCATCATCCACTCTCTTCCTATCATTTATCAATGATCTTCCAAACCAAACTTCTCATTCTATCCACTTTTTGTGTTTTTCATGTCCTTTCAGAGATGACCAACACTTCAGGAAGTCAACAGATCATGCAGGGATGCTACAGAATGCCTGACTTCGGATCTTTCTAAAATTTCTGATTCGGGTAGAAAAAACTTTGTAGTGTTCAACACTTAAAAATTCAATTTCTCCACAGTCAACTCTACCCAATCTTCCAGACAATTACCCCCTCTTCTTCAGCAACACTCAACTGTCCTCCTCTTCTACACTAAATATCTTCCGTCTCTCTTTTATTTATAATCTAAACTTTAAACATCACTTTTCCTTTAGCTAGAAACAGCTTCCACAAAGTCCAGTGTTCCACCACTTTTTCTCACTCCCTTAAATGTTAGCTCTATAGAGGGACCTTATCTGCCTATTAATGGAATACTCTTAATTAATTAATGGAATACTCTTCAAAGGGTTCCAAGTACAGATACCTCTCTTTTTATGCATTTTTTAATTTACATGAGGTTCAAAATACATTTTTTTAATTTTTTACTTTTTCACTTAAACGTGATATTTCACTGAGTGGCCAACAGATGTCTCACACGAGTTCTTTTGCACCACCCAAACATACACATGCATAATATATATATATATATATATATATATATATATATATATATATTCAATGAGGAATCACAGTTTATTGGTTCCTCGACAGGGTGAGCTCTTCTCTCCATGGATGATGAATGTTTATTGAGTAACATGGTGTGGTGGGCGTCATGTGTACAACAGTGCATGGTTGTAAATTTCAAACCAACGCCGTATCCGCCTCACCACACCACATCCCTTAGTAAATATTTGTCATCCATGGAGAGAGGAGCTCACCCTGTCAAAGAACCAATAATCTGTAATATATATATATATATATATATATATATATATATATATATATATATATATATATATATATATATATATATATATATATTACTCTTGTAACTAGCCTTGTTGGTATGTCATTATAGAATCTTGATCAAGTCTTTTACTGGCCCTGTGCTAATTCAGTAATTGAACATGTTTTGAATCAAATACACACTAACAAGACATCCACAAATGCAATCAATACATACTCAATAATATATCTTGCATGCATTCACACAAAAAAATAAATTATATTCTGAAGAGGGTAGGTACTGATCAAGTTATTGTTTTCAGATAGTAACTCAGGAAGAGCATCATGGCCATAGTAGCCTTGAACCACATGTGCTAAGATGACATGGAGCTTAACAATACCTTCCAGCCAGCCAGCAAAACAATCAGGTCCTTGTGTCATTCTCATATTCTTCCATCAACATCATTATAAAGCTCTTCTATACTCCAGGTGTAACTTAAGATGGAAAGGAGTGTAAGAAAAGTATGGTTTTTACTTAAACGTTATCATCTTAAAAACAAAAGCCTTGAAATATAGGATTCATTGCAGAAGAAAACTCATAATTCTCTTTGGCTAGATGTCATCCAAAAGTTAGATTCTTCATTAGATTGGCATGGAAGTTTTTGATTGGCTGATTAGATTCTATACCAGATTGCCAGGGAAGTTTTCTTAGCTTGTTTTCATGAATGCAAAGTATTATGTACCTATACCTAAAACAGACAAGGTATTGTTGTGTACAAGGATTTCATTATATGTCACAGCAAGGTGAGGGCTTCATCATTCATAAACACAAGAGCACAGGAAACGTCAGAATGGAGCTACTGATAAAGCTACCTCTGACAAACACATGATGAGTTTGTCTCAGGCAGCGTTACCAACCTTAGAGATATTTTCTGCTCCAATGTGTGGTTAGGCCAGAATGTCACTCCACAACTCACTGGGAAATGCATTGAGTTCTTGGAGGTCATTACACCAGTGACAACCAAGATGCTGTGAAAGGGAAGGATCCAACTCATCAGCACATCTTGTTTGCCAATCAGATTGGATATAAACTCCTTTAGGCTATAAACAATGCAAGCAGTTCTCTGGGAAGGTAAAGATTAACTTGATGCTTAGCAAATCAGAGAGGAGAATAAACTCATGTTATCTAATATGAGTGATCATACCAAATGCAGTAAAGCTGAGGAAAACCCACTACCTGTATTTAGTATGACAACTCATTAGATAACATGTTTGTAGTTGCCTCTGACCCAACATATTTCATACTTGTAATTAATTCCTATATCTAGCGTACCACATTCTCTCCAGTAACTCCTTCACAGCTTCAATCATCCTTTCATTAATCTCTTCCACACAGTCCTAAGAGCAACACCATCTATTCCATTCCCTTCCTGAGGTATTGCAAGAAATACTGAGGGAATGTCAGATTATAGATGTGAAGCTATGAATGATTTCTTGGAGAGAATGTGGCATGCTAGATGTAGGAATTAGTAGAGTGAAATATAGTGATAGACTCATGTTTGCTGTTTTTTCTTTTTTCCACCATCAGGAGTTAGCAATACAAGGGCTTATTCAGGACAAATTTCAGAGTTGTGTGTAGCATCAGGATAAAGAAAAACTGAAGACATAAAAGGAACCAAGATAGAGGCCAGGAACCAAGATAGGAGCCTTCGGTACCATAGCATGGACAACTTGAAGACAGCACAGGAGCCAAGTAACATACCAAACAGTTATCAGCAGTTACAGTGATGCCGAGCTGAACCAGCATTGCTAGGAACCTGTACATACACACTGCCTGTACCAGGATCGAAAATAGAATGTTGAAAATTCCTGTCAAGTTTTTCATATCCCTCCTCTCAGTTATTTTTTGGAGACTCTTTGAGATATAATTGAGTCTATGACAGGCTCAGGGTTTGCATTGTTATTAATGGCACTAATTTTGCATTAACCTAGTTTATGCTGGGCTGAGTTTGCTATTAATAACGCCTAAAAAGTCAAGTCTGCTAAAAATGATGACTAAGTCAATTATACCTCGACATGTCTGAAAAACAAAATTGACATTTTTGCAGGGGAAAAGTTAACCCCTCACCACACCACCTACACACCATACACAAAAATTGTATATATTTAGTAATCAGACTCTTATCATGAGGTGCATAAGTTGTTCATTAACCAGCTACACTAACGATTCACAAACAAACAATGATGCATATGTATAAACAACCATCTGGAGGCCCATGCAGTGATTAAGCCTAGAGCCAGCAGCCACATGCAGGAAGTACACCTGAAGAGCCAGCCAGCACCAGTTGACATATGATACACCAGTGCTGGCCCATGAAGTATGAAAACCAGTTAAAGAGAATCTTGTGTACTCTAAAGCTTGTGCCGACTGAGAAACTTTATAATTCACAAGTGGTGAGGCAAGAGGCCAAGATATGATGTGTGTGATTTACCTGTGTCTTTGTAGTGCAGGAGCCAGCATTCCTGAATCTGCAGGCATGAGAAAAGGCAAGGCGCATCGTGTCACCTCATCCAAGAGTGCCATAATTAGGAGGAGCCGGATTAATGTAACTAATGAAGTCACTGCGTATGTTAGTTAGATGCGTATAGGGAAGTTACCTCTCCCAGCTTATTTTCTGTTTTTCGTATTTCAACCTATAGGCCCTTCTCGTTATTGTAGTATACCTTTATCAGACTGACTGTACTGATCAGTTCTATTTCCATCCCCGCCTCCACCACCACCCGGAGCCGTGACATCAGGAACGCCACCCGCTTCCTCCCATGCTTGTCCGCCATCGATGAGCGTTAGTCGTCATCTCTTTAGCGCCCATAGTCTGCCGTAAATTTGACCTCCTCTAGCGTATTACTTTTTTCCCGTCGACCCTCACCGTACAGACTGCAGATTAGTGCGGCTGTTGCGTGGGTGCTTAATGGCTGGCGTGGCGGGGCGAGAAGGAGAAAGCAGGAAGAGATAGCGATAGGATTAGAAAATTCAAATATAACAGAGCTGCTACCCCAACGGACCTTCGCGTCAAAATCTACAAAGAATTTGCTCTAGAACTCGCCACTCCCGTCTGTTCTATCATGAACACAAGAATTAACATTATTACGAAAGGCAGAATAAGGAGAGAATACCCAAATTAACATTCACTTTACACATTCATTCATATTTTCAGGACGTTAATAAATAAATAATGATAAATAGACTCTTACTGGGCATTTAGCCATTCACATCTCCGAATGGGAAGAGGAAACAGGAAGGAGAGGGACAGAGGGTTTACTACTATCGCGCCACATGCCCATATAGCCGCAGTTGGCGCTGACGGACTATGGTAGTAATGGGCCTCGAATCGGTCTCACGGAACAATCGCTGATTTGACACTAAGTCATACCAGTGGTATCCCATGATCCTGCAAGGCATCTAGTACCAAAGACATCAATTCGCTTCTTCAGGTCAGTGTTCAGTGTTCAGTGTCTCACAACCATAGAGTAAGACAGGGATCACCAGCGACTTTTAGATCCGAATCTTTGTCTGTCTGCACAGGTATCAACAATGCCAAATACTCGTGTTGAGCGAGTCCATAATCCGCCGTGACTTCTTGGCTCAACCCACCATCATTATACACCACTACCAAGGTATGTGAAGTTTTTCAAGATCTCAGTGTCCTTGCCACACGCATGGACAGACTGTACTGTTTCATCCAGTAAGCCTCCAAACACCTGGACCTTGGTCTTGACCCAAGAAACCTTAAGTGCCAAGGGCTTCACCTCCTCGTGCAGTGCCTCTAGAGCCATTACCAGAACCTCCAGTGACTCAGCGAAGATTGCTGCATCATCAGCAAAAACAAGATCTGTAATCTCGGTGTTGCCGACAGATGCTCCACAGTGACTTTGTTCCACAACTCTGCCTAGTACCCAGTCCATGCATGTGTTGAAAAGTGATGGAGCAAGCACACAGCCCTGCCTCACACCTGTATTCACAGGGAAGAAGCTGGACACACCTCCTCCACACTTCACAGCACTTACAGTCCCGGAGTACAGGCCAGTTAATAGACCAATAATCCTTGCAGGAATCCCACGGAGATGCAGAAGATCCCAGAGGTGGAGAGTAGACAAGGAAGAAAAAGTATACCAGTCAACTACACCAAAGCACTAGCAGAGGGAGTTATGGAGAGGTACAAAGGAAGTTGGAGAAAGAAGGACCAGGAAATAATCATTAGAAGGATTGCAGCCGAGAACCAACCAGTGAAGGTCGAACACAAGGTCAGGAGAAGAGGGTAAAGTCGAGGCAGAAGGACTGGGTACAAAAATCAGTGCGTAATGTGCATCAGCATTTGGTATGAGCATGGAAATTATCACAGGTGTGGCTATGGCCACACAAATGAAAGCAGAAGGCAGAATAGCAGTGATGTTCAGGATGGCTAAAACATCAACAATTACAGCACTGGCGAGGGGATGGGATATAAAACCGGACAGTAAGATACATCCAATGTAAACACGAAGGGGAATTTCATGGTACTGGAAAGAGATCCAAGAAACTTTGATGGGGGTCTTCAGATGATCCCGGGGAGACAACTAGTTAGTATGTTTCAAGGGACATTGACAGTGTTGTATTCACTAAGCAAATTGAGTAGGTCAGCGTCACAGTCTGACCAAGCCTTGTCATGGATCGGGCAATCCTGCGGGGAGATAAAAAAAGTGCCAGTGCGTGTATTAAGATGAATATCGGTTGTTGCACAGAAAGGATTGCCGAACAGGACCAACAGGTAAGACATGGCTAGAGACTTGGCCGCTGATTGCACATGCCAAGCAAGGCGTGAATGATCAGGTAAGTCCGAAGTAAACCTTGCCCACCTGTTCCAGGAGCCAGTGTTGAAAGAGAAATACATTCTCACAGAAGGGAGTAGAGAGAAAAATAACGTAAAAAGCAATCCTAGCAATCAGGGGCAAAGAGGAAATTGAAGGGGGAAAGACGAGGCGCACCATGAGGAGCCAGTACGAGGCTCTGCTGGCATCTTTGTAGAGGAAGGGGGAACGTAAGGAGCCGATTAAGGCAGCAATGGAAGATGGAGCAAAGGAAGAGGGGAGGGAAAATTGGGTATCAGTAGAAAGAGAAGAGAGGGACAGGGCAGTGACTAACACAGAGTCTGAGATGGGGAAGGCAGAAGGGGCATCAGAAAAAAGGGCGACAGGAGGAGGGGGCGGAGGGAAGAAGGAAAGGGGAAACAACAGGAGTATGGGTATAGACCATGGTAGTAGTAATAGAAGAGGATAAATAACTTCAAAAGCCAGACTCTGGAGAAGACGGGGGGATGTCAACAGGAGGGAGAGAATATTTGGGAGGTATGGAAGAAGTAAGAGTAAAGGATGAGGTAGCATGAGAAACTGGGGAAGGAGGAGGAGCACAGGGGAGTGTAGAAGAAGTAAAAGGTGGTAGTTAAAGACAGTGGGGCCTAGACCGTTGAGCATGAGTGTATATTGGAGCCTATTGGGATCTACTGAACAGACAAAGTAGTAGTCAAAGGCAAATCAAGAGAGAGAGAGAGAGAGAGAGAGAGAGAGAGAGAGAGTGTGTGTGTGTGTGTGTAAAGTCAGAGATGGGGTGGATCTGTGATCAGATTGATGAGGGGCAGACCCTGGAGCCACTACAAAAGATTTAGAATTTTCACCATTGACCATGATGAGTCTGCGTAAGAGGGTCCACCTCTCAGAATCCTCATGATGGTTAAGGGTAAAAGAAGAACAAAGGTACCATTCCCATACCCCATTGAGGCTATTCACGAGTGGGACGCACCCACTCTTGTCCCATTGGCACGGCTATCGTGCTATGAGAAAGAGAAAAGGGAGGGTGAAGGGAGGAAGATGAGAGGAGGAGGAAAAGAGCCAAGTAAATTCTATTGGTGCAGGAGTCGCAGTTCGAGGCTTCAGGGGCACCGAGGGACATAAGTGACCGTTATTACGATAATTTATCATGATAACGATAAGATTATCAGTTATTCGATAATGGTTTTAAAAGCGTTAGTAATTTATCGGTATTGCCAATACTTGCGGCTCAAAACTAGCAATTGATTAGTATTGTTTTTGGAACCTGAGCATGTTGAGGTTTTTAAACCTGCTTCTTTTAATTAGTTAATAAACATTGAAGTTTCTGCAGTCTGAATATGTATGATAGGACAAATTGGAAGTATAAATTTCTGTTTTCTTTTCGGGTGTTTTCTTTTAACCTTTGCTTCTCTGACATACAACTTTGTGGTCATACTTTTCAGGCATTATAAGATTTATGCCAGATTTTAAAAAATAATGAATAAATAAAAACATGTATCCCTTCTTCACAGGTATTACATTTTCTATCACACACATTGATATTGAAGGAATGACAGAGCAGAAGCTAAATGAATATGAATGAAATGAGAGTTTTGAGCAAATGGTGTATACATAATATTATGTATGAATGATTCACTGGTGTATGGATGTGGCTGAAACGATCAGGATGTAAGGTTCAAGTGTGTGTGTGTGTGTGTGTGTGTGTGTGTGTGTACGCAAGAGCGGGATTCCCAAAACTGTAGCTAGAGACGAGAAGTGATGGACAGGAAAACTGCGTTAATAAAGTGACCAAAAAAAAGAAGTGTCGGTCACAGGACGTGAACACAGCCATGTTTGACGTGCACAATCGCTCGTGACTCCGTGGCGGTCAGTCGCAGTGTTGATGCTCTGGATATAATCGAAGCACTTTTTGTTATAACAAGTTTCAGTTAAAAAAAACAACAACAACTCCTCCTACAAGCAGCTAAGAAGTGCATTTGTGACTTAAGTGACCTGTACTTTTGTGGCGATAGATTTATAAAATGGTTGCGGAAACCTGATGGCACATTACTGTAAGGTGAGCGGAAAGCAGTGAAGTGAAGTGGCTTTAGCTTTGGAAACGAATCTGGAGACGTATCTCAGTCGCATCCTGATCAACGATATCCACATCTGTAGCCGTCCACCACCACCACCACCATGTCCTTTGAGGTTTCACACCAGAATGAACTATATGTGGAAGCTGATAGAAAGTGGATTCGGGAGGTGAGCTACTGGGTGGTGATGCCGGTAGTGGTGGTAGTGGGTTTGGCCATCAACACACTCGCCCTCCGCCTCTTCCAGAAGCCACGCATTCGAGACCTGCCAGGCATCGCGTGAGTGCCGATTCTTTTACCACCACCACGACAGTACTAGCTACAGTATACTACCACCTCTATCGCCAATAATATTTATCCCCATCGTTGATATGACCAATCACCACTATCATTTCACTACCATCATCACTATCATTAACACAATCACTAGTAACTCCATTGTCAGAAAAAAACCCTCACTTCCATCATCATTCTTATGTACCACAATACCTTAGTCTTATCTTAGTACACATTGTTTTGTCAGTATTCCCTCAGTATTACACTTTCATAGTTTAGGAGTCAGGCAATACACCAGTCCAGTCATGTCACTTAGTCTCGTCTTTCCTTTGCAGATCCCTAAGGCTCCTGGTCGGCGTGGACATGGCCTTCTTGGCATTTAGTGTAGTTACCATTGCCACACTGGATGGGCATCACCTGCATTCCTACTATGTGGCACTTTACTTCGTCCACGTTTCCTTCATAATACTGAATGTGCTGCAGACCTTCAGCCATTATATCATCGCTTGTATATCCTATGATCGTTTCCTAGCACTATGGTTCCCGCACAGCTTCCAAAAGCAGCAGCAACCGTGGGTCATGAAACTTCGTATAATTTTAATCGGTCTGCTCTGCTGTGGACTGAACCTCAGGCGTCTGCTGCAGGTGAGGGTGATGTGCGTGACCTGCGGGAGGGTGGTGGTGGCATTCAATCAAACGGAGGGTTGCGAACGGGGTTCCCTCTTACTACAGGACAATTTCACGGAGGGTGAAGTATGGCTCGATACCAGATTCTTTCTGCGCCTCGTGTTGAAATTGATCATCCCTGGGGTATTGGTAATGGTCTTCAGTCTAGGCATCGTGGTGGGATTGGTGCGCCGCCGCCTAAAAAACAGCTCTTCCACCTCCTACACGCGTGGCCAGACCTACATCGCCATATACACCACCGTGTATTTTACCCTCATCTTCGTCATCACCATCATGACCAATGCTGCTTACTGTTACGTGTACTTAGATAAAAGAATATGGTCTGTTAACCAAGAGGTGTTCCGTGCTGTATTAAACATACTTCTGCTAGGAGAACATGTTATACACATCCTCCTAGCCCTCAGCCAAGCCTTCCGTGACGAATTTTGGACTCTGCTTCGCGATGCTGAAAACTCCATCTACAACGCCCTTTCAATCATGAAGCTAACTAACTGCCCGCCATGGTGGTCTCGCCCCGTCACTCTCAATATGCCAGCCCTGTGGGACGACCATGGGAGTATCACCAATACGGCAAGTCTGACTCCCTCCCCTTGCGGTGTCAGCGTCTGATAAACACCCTGACAACGAAACGAGTCGCTATGATGGTGATATGGGTGGAGCGGCGACTCTCCATCTACAATACTCAAATGAGGCACTCAGTGGCGAGGAAAGAGTAAACTTTAACAGTGTACTTTTATTATGAGTGAAAAAGATACACACACACGCACATGTTTCCATTTCCCTTTCCATGTAACCACTCTTCCAGATATCCCTCCTACAGCTAATACTCTTTTCATATCCTTCATCTCTCCAATTCCTATATTTCTCTACTTTTCGTATGCCTAATTTTACTAAATTATTTCACACGTACAGTCAGGGGAGAGAGAGAGAGAGAGAGAGAGAGAGAGAGAGAGAGAGAGAGAGAGAGAGAGAGAGAGAGAGAGAGAGAGAGAGAGAGAGAGAGAGAGAGAGAGAGAGAGAGAGAATCAGTGACACCAATGATTATCTTTCTGATTAAACAGGAGAGTGGTACAGTGAAACCATGTGCACTCAGAGGGTGTCCACTCGGGGTAACGGTTCACAAACAGATGGGCTTTAAGATAGGTTTCCATTGGGAGGTCTTCCTTAGCCCATAAATTCCTGTAAAAAGCCCACATTGTATTGTATAAGTTAAAATAAAATATTAAAAAGGAAGGATTTGTGACAGTTTTATCCCCTTCCGTACTAGGACACATTTTTACTAAGAGTTTTCGGTGAGATTAGACAATTTTATTGACATTAGTATGTCCACTCGAAATGCATTTAAAGAGAGTTAATTTACCTCCAAGTCATACTGTAATGCCGGAAACTCAAACTGTGTTTTTCTCTGTATTACGTTGAAAAAAAAAATATATATAGCAATAGGAAAAACAGATAGTAAAAAGTAATTATAAAAAACGACGAGTGACTCATCCATCCGGATATTATCACACAGGATGTAACGCCATAGTTCTTGCTAATGAGGTCACCGCAAATCATGCTACAGGATTCTTTTCTCCCACACACAATACGTAGCTAGGCAGACAACACTCAAACGGGAACTTAATAGAACTCCATTATGGATTCACTTTTAGTTTACTTTGCCCTGAGAGTGGGAAAACAGGCCTTTTTCTGAACAATACGTTGATTTATTTTCACTAAGCTGAGTTTTCATTGTTAATAAGGAAATATAAGTAGATTTTCCTCCATCTTTCCATGTGGAGAGAGAGAGAGAGAGAGAGAGAGAGAGAGAGAGAGAGAGAGAGAGAGAGAGAGAGAGAGAGAGAAATTCTGCTGATTGAATTTCTCATACTCCTGACCCAACTATCAACATCTTTATCGGTAAAATAAGTCGTCTTCTTTACTTTTGAATAACAATGACGTCGGGAGGAGTGAGGAGATGGTGGGGGAAGGGGACTTGTTGAAGGAAAGCGGGTTATGGTGAGTGTACATGGTGATGAGTAGAAGGGTAAAATATAGACGACGTAATGGAAAGGGTTAGGTGTAAAGCAGTAGAATGGCATCCTGAAAGATAACGAATGGAATGGAAGGAGGCTCGGGAAGAGGAAAGGAACATGAAGTGAGGTACGGTGTTAGATCATTTAGCGGCACCAGACACGTATTCTCAAAACACTTCTGTGCTTCACCTTTACTATCTTAAAAGAGCTTTACTTAAATTTATACAAGTTTTAATGGTATTTCTACAGTTCTAGAAGCAGATTTATAAGATTTCTACATTACTTACAGGAAAAAAAAACACTTTTGAAAACCAAGCTACTCATCTCTGTGGTCTCGGAAGTAGTAGTGGTGAGAGAACAAAGCGTTTCTGAATACGGAATAGCACCGTCACATCTCAGACAACACACGTAATTATCATTTCATCCATCTTATCATTACGTCCCGAGTTGCTGTGGTTTACTCTCCTCTTCCTGCCTGCCACTCATCAACGTCCAGCTGTCTAGGTAAAAGTTGACCAGCTTCTACTAAACTGCACTTAACACCGGCCTTGTCTATGTGCGATTGTCCTCCTATCCATTGGCGGAACGACGCGAAACCTTCACCTCACCATTCCAGGGACAGACTGACTCGGGCCTACCTCGTTGAGGCTTCACTCGATCAAGGCTCAGTGATTCGAATCTTGTGTCGCTACCTAAGTGTTTAATGAGTCTTTTTTTTTTTCATCGTCTTATGTTCAGCTTCGTAACAACTAACCTGTGGAATATTGTCACTATACAGCTTACATAGTATCACTTTGAGGAACAGTAATTAACAAGTGGCTGAAGTGAGAAAGTATCATTGTTAAGATTCATAACTCATAACAGTGATGTAAATGGTACTTCTAGTTTTTGCCATTACACTATAGTCATCCAGCCCCATATCAACACACACACACACACACACACACACACACACACACACACACACACACACATCATCATCATCATCATCATCATCATCATCATCATCATCATCATCATAACATCTCATCTCTAATGACGATATTCCTTTCACCTTATGTTTCCTACAAATATGTACGGATCGTTTTCCAATCATTATTCGTTTCTAGAGTTGTCTCGTAACTCGATGAATAATCTAGTATACATGAAAGGCTACGAACATTCAAAGAGTCGTGTCATGTCTCCAAGGGCAGACCGGGGACGGAGAGATGGACTTGTAATAGAGTAGTACGAAATAAAAAGAAAGGATAGAGTGGACCAAAACGACATGACCCCCTGGACTGTATTTCCTAACATCTCTTTTGAGTCATTCACTACATGACAATTTCCCCCCATACTAACTCACGGTACAGGTTTTGGGGGTTTATACAACACTCTCAAGAAAATTAGCAGTTTTTCAAATCGAAAATTCATCCAAATAATCGCTTTTCTACGTCCCCACGCAGAAATCAGTTTCTACAATGCTCAATGTTAACAAGGGAAGATTACGGAAGTAAAGATGAAGCAGTTTCGATGAGCGTCGATACTTTGAGGATCTGCTTCTATTCTCCTTGAGAACCATTCCGATATATTCCAAAGGTACGAGTAATAAAAACAATATACTTTTAACATAACCTTGAAGAGTGATGCACCGAAGAGCTACGGTACAGTGGGCAAGCCTTAATTGAGGAAATTTGGAAGACAAACAAGAGACGGAAATGAATGCACGCGCAGCAGTGCGAGAACACCATGGAAATCCACCTCATGCAATCCCTGCTTGGTGTGCTGTCTCCTAATCCTCTTGAATTGATATTTGCCTGAGTTCCTCGAGCGGTGAATTAATGCTGTGCTCTGAATGGAAAATTAATTTAAGATAGTATATAAAAATATTTTTTTCTTATTATGAATGTCAAGGACTTATGACAATATTCAATACACTATCTGGTAGTTTTCTGTGGTGTCACATGTGTTGCAGCGGCAGATTGTAAGGGAGACTTAGATAAGTGTCTCTCTCTCTCTCTCTCTCTCTCTCTCTCTCTCTCTCTCTCTCTCTCTCTCTCTCTCTCTCTCTCTCTCTCTCT
>CM035187.1:6368051-6383051 GCA_020233015.1 Callinectes sapidus | reverse complement strand
AATTTTCTCAGTAATGCGCCATCACACTCCTGAATTGACTGAAGGAAGCAAGAGAGGTAAAGTAAGTTTGGATGAAAGTATGTAAATATTTTGACTCTCTCTCTCTCTCTCTCTCTCTCTCTCTCTCTCTCTCTCTCTCTCTCTCTCTCTCTCTCTCTCTCTCTCTCTCTCTCTCTCTCTCTCTCTTTCTATCTATCTATCTATCTATCTATCTATCTATCTCTATCTCTCTCACTGCTTGACATTCTTACTGCATGAAATTATTAAGAAAAATATCATTTTCAATAATGTAATATAATATAAGTTATGTTTATAAGTTTGATATAGTTGAAGTTAACTATGCAGTCAATCCTCTGCTAAGATAAGTGTTATTTCTGCACTTCCGCACTCCGCACCAGTATCCAGTCATCACTCCCTTTCGTTCCTCGAAGCCTGTTAAAGTAATGAAGATAATATGCCGAGACGTGTAATAACAAAGTAACTGAACCTGAGTGAAACAGTTTAGTTGTCTTATATCCTGAAAGTTTGATACTGTTTACGTAAGAAATCCGATGTATTGCCTTCCGTAGCACTTCTTCCGGCATCACCTCCAGGCTGTCGGGAGACTGTCCTGGCATTTGCTTCTGTTGACATAACATCCTTAATATTCTGGTCTACGGCCAAAGAAAAGCTGTAAGGTTTGGCGCCACTTCCGGCACGCTGTCATTGAATCAATGACTGGAGTTATGAACGCCTTGTTCACTCACTTCTCGCACCACAACGCACGAGACCACCAGGATGTGGAGTCCCGGCACAGCGACCTCCTCCAGGCTCTGGTGGATGTCGACAATGCCATGTTGGCGGGCACTCGGCAGGCCCGGTGGCGGCGCGTGACTCTAGTGGTGATGGTGGTGGCGATGGTGGCGATCACCGCAGCTGAGGTGGCAGCTCTCGCCGCCCACCAGGTGAAGATGGGCGGCAGCGCCCTAGTGGTGGGTGCATGCATTGGGGTGATGCTGGTGTTCCCAGTCATCCTGCTGGTGGGCTGGCTACAGCTGCTGCTGGGCCACCTGCTGCTGGTCCTACTTGTGGCCGCGCTGCTCACCTATGGCCAAGTGTTGTGGTTCATGCTGCTCACACAGCTGCAGGTTCCCATGCAGGCCATGCAGCACGTGATGGCGGCTTACCTGGTGCTCAAGGTCACCCTCACCACTTCCATCTTTGGCCTGGCAGGCACCGCGCCTCGCTGCGTCTACACTGCCGTCTGACCTGCCTTCATGTCAACTTCCCCTCACATTTCTTGTATCCCCCCCCCAAAAAAAAAAAAAAAATAAATAAATAAAATAAATAAAATAAATAAATAAATAAATAAATGAAATAAAAATAAACAAATAAACAAATAAAATACATAAATATTAAAAAAATAAAGAATAATCAGATAATAAAATAAATGAAACGAAATGAATAAGTATATAAATTAGTGAATAAAATAGACGATTACATCATCAATTATAAATAAGTAAATGAATAGATAAAAATGAATAAGTCAATGAATAAATATATACCAATACCGATACCGCAGTGCCGTGTCAGGTGACGGTGGCGACAATGGACTGCCACACCCTTTTATTCCTGGCCAACTTCACCACTTCCTCCATCTTCTCTTTTCCCACCATCTCTTTGATTCTATCCATGTACTTCATCCTCTGTCTGCCTCTTGCTCTCTTCCCCTCGATCATCCCCAAGAGTCAGTCTCTCTCAGGGCCATCTCCCCTCAATACATGCCCCAGATACCCAAGTTGTCTTCTTTTCACTGTGGTCATCAGCTCCCTCGTTGTGCCAGCCATCTGCAACACTTCCTGATCTGTTTTTCTCTCCACCCACAGGATCCTCATAATTCTTCTGATGAACCACATCTCCACCGCCTATAGTCTCTTCTTCATTTCTTTATTAACAGTCCAGGTTTCACAACCGTACAACATCACTAACCATATGTAAGTCTTCAAAATTCTTAGCCGGATCCCAGTGCTCAAATTTCTTCTTGTCAGTATCTTTCTCATTTTTCCAAAACTAATTTTTCCCATTCCAATTCTTGATCTTATTTCCGCATCGCACCTACCATCTTCGTCCACCAAACTTCCCAAGTATCCGAATTGTCTAACTTGCTTCACTGCTTGACCACCTACATTCACATATATAACATAGAATAAATAGAATAAATAGTTAAATAGATAAACAAAACAAATCAAATATATTGGCAACCGTCCTGCAAAAGAAAAAAAAGAAGATAAAAAAACTAGACCAATGAAAGAATAAAGCAAAATGAAAATAATAAATAGATAACAAGACGATGAAACTAATACGGAATATCAAAGAAATAAACAAAATCAAAATGCTAAATAATAAACTACGCGATTAGATAACGAAAAGTGTACATAAGAATGAAAGAAAGAAATCGTAATAAAAAAAATAAAACACTCAAGGCGAGAGGGAAAGAAACATGCATTAGATATCTTCAATACAAGGAAAAATCGCCTTTACGATGTCGTATTCATTTATTCAGCTGATAAATGAAAAGTTGGTACAGTGGAACCGCTTGCGCTCTGGGGGCCTTGGGATACCCGAGCGCATAGGTTCGAATACTGACTACGGTCTGAGTGGAAATTGGGCGTCCACTCGGGGTAACGGCCCTCTATTGGGTGGTCTTTCAGATAGGAGGCCTCCATTAGGTGGTCTCCTTTAGCCCACAAATTCCCACGAAAATGTCCACTTTGAATAGATTTAAAAAAAAAAAATAATTCTTATCTATATAGTTAACCCTTCACTAACGAGACGCATTTTCACATTTATTCGGTTTATTATTGTTGATTTTATAGAGTTTAAGGAATTTACTTGGGGATTAAAATAGTACATTAAAATAGTACAGACTCCACCATTAATCTTCTGATCTCTTCCTAATGTCAATGAAATCGTCTAATTACACCCAAAACTCGTGGTAAAAATGTGTCCCAGTACTGAACGGGTGAGAGACAGAGAGAGAGAGAGAGAGAGAGAGAGAGAGAGAGAGAGAGAGAGAGAGAGAGAGAGAGAGAGAGAGAGAGAGAGAGAGAGAGAGAATTCCTTTAGTAAGTGAATAAAGCTCTCTTCGGTGTCACCACACACTCAAGAGACGTTCTCGACACTTTTGATTGCAGTGAAAGCTATTGTGTGAACCTGCGAGTTTATGGAAATAGTAATGGGTTGTGTTGCTTTTATGCTTCTAAAATGAGGTGTGTGTGGGGGGAGGTGAGTGGCGCTCACTGCGTACATTTAGTTCACAGGTGAATTAACGTTGGTGGAGCAGAGAGAGAAACATTCACAGATTTAATTAAAACCGCCACAATGTCGTGGTTGCAGCGAATCGTGGCGTAGATGCTTGTTGGTGTTTTGCCTACGACTCCGTGTGTGTCTATTAAGCCGCTGTGGTACAGTGGAGCCGCTTGCACTTTGGGGGCTTTGGGATCCTCGAACCTTGAGGTCTGAGGGGAGATTGGGCATCCACTCAGGTTAACGGTTCCAAAAATGTGTGGAATTTTAGATAGGATATCTCCATTGGGTGGTATCCTTTAGCCCATAAATTCTCGTAAAAAGCCAACCTTGTTTAAATAAAAGAAAGTGCCAGTGCTCCCTGAGAGGCTGGTGGACGTGGGCGGTGAAACAGACTGGTGAGAGACTACTAGCATACCACACAGTGGAAATGGAATAGAAATTATTCCATTAGGTGCCGCAACAGCTTGGGTCATATGGCACCACTAGGGTTAACGGGAGAACGATACAGCTCCCACTGGGTAACTAGGTTTGGCAAGGATTCGAACCAGCACCGGAGGCCCAAGACGAGCCGCCTTAACCAACTATGCCACCCAGCCTCCTCCACACCAGTGTGTATGATGGCCAAGGTGAAATGAAAAATAATTGCAACAGTAAATTGGAAACTGGTTCATGATTGACTGTTAACCCTTTCAGTACGATGACGGGTTTACATATTCATTCTAGTTTCTATTGGCAGATTTTATGCAGCTTCAAAAGTTTTGAGAGGATTCAAATAGCTAGATTTTCTCACACATTGAGGTTCTACATACACGAGAAAACACACACACACACACACACACACACACACACACACACACACACACACACGCACACACGCACACACACACACACACACACACACACACACACACACTGTTTCGGTTAGTAACAAAGCAATTGTAGATCTATTCTTGTCGTAAAAATCGTCTGACATTTTCCTTTGAGTACATGACGGCCTTACCTTGCTGGCAACTGGTGAGTAGGGACAGCCTCGGTGGCTGAGCAGCAGTGTGTCCATCACCATGATCTGCAACAAGGAAACTTGGTTAATTAATGATGGGATATTTCAGTGAAGGCTGATGAGCCATGTATACATCACCGCGGACAGGTGTGTGTGTGTGTGTGTGTGTGTGTGTGTGTGTGTGTGTGTGTGTTTGTGTGCATATTCACCAAGGCCAGATCACGAGCTGACCTACTACAACCACCAGTTTTTATCCTCTCAGTGCGAGCTCTCAGAACTAATTATTACCGATCTCTTAGTAAGGTTGTGACCCCACACACACCACACACCACGCACCACAGATTTAGATTTATTTTAGATTTATTGACCACAAAAATACAATTTTAAAGCATAAAAAGAACAAAATGGTTATGGTCCATAATAAACCAAAGAAAAATAACAAATCTGATAATAGGAACGAGACATAGAAGAGCATTGTCAAACTAAACCTATATATATAATAATAACAACAATAAACATTCGAAACCTGACTCACCACACACCCCATCCCTGGTCAGAGGAGATAGTAACTGTCTCGCTTTTCAGCAGAAAGACCCCAGAGGTGATCAGCCACATTGAGAGTCGAATCAAAGCCAGCTACGGTGGCTACCACTGAGCCACGAGACAGTGTGTGTGTAGTGGGGGGGAGGGGTGCTCTTCGAAACTTAAAATACATTTCATAATAATTTTTTTACATTCCCTATTATAAATGTTAATTCTTATTTCAGCATCGTATTGCAAAGAACCATGACCTAAACTAAACACACACACACACACACACACACACACACACACTCCCAGGGGGCTTCAAAATCAGGAAGCGTAACCACAAAGACTCCTCAGTAAGACGTGCCACACTTTCAGGAGTTCTTTCTTTTTCCAACACAAAGACACACGAGGATAAAGACTGTCCACATACTCAGAACTCCTGTCACTACTTGACAGGCTGACGACAAAGCAGATTAACACGCTGCAGAACATATAAGGTTTCTGGGCTATAAAACAAGGCAATTTTAAAGGCTCCAGAAGACAGATGTATTTACGATTATTAACTGCTGGACACGGGAAGTTTAAAGACTGTAGAACAAAGAAGGTTTACATTATACTGCACAGGACAAGATTGCAGGTTACATAACACACCAGACATAGATTCCAGCCTAACCTACCCTCACTGCGGTTCCAAAAAATTATGTGAGCACAGTATTCTTTGATTGTTACGTGCATAACTGTCGAGAGGTTCGTAAAATTGAGATATGGAGTTCTCAGAGTGTTTGTGTTGTTTTCCATTACCCTTTCGTCGACTCTTAACGTGTATTTCATTTTAGTTTTGAATCGCTGGCACATATTATTTATCATTCTCTTGCAGCGATACAACTTCTAGCCTTCACTGAGTTAATACATTCACACCTGCTCTCTACGGGGCGGTATTCGTGGGAAGGCATCTGTTGTACTGTTATCATGTTAGAACTTCTACGGGTTCATTAAGATTACGAAGTTTGGGTAAGTTTATGTGGCGTGTATGCTGGTTAGTTTATGTGTGTTATGCGTGCATCTATATGTCCATATGTATCTCCCCTCTAATCAGCCCAGGAAACATAATAAGATCATCACAATAAATGAAGCAGACTCCCTATACTCAAGATACGGCCATGCCAACAATCCGCACTGGACCAAACAAAACACAACGCCCACCGTTCTTTAATTGACAAACAGAAAAAATTTATCTATTGTTCTCTTCTGGAGTTATATCATTGCTAGCGGCGAACTATGAATAGGAGTTTGAGGCAAATGGGGAAGGCAAGATACAGAAATGCTAACAATCTGCACTGAACCGAACAAAAGACAACACGCACCCTTCTTCAATTGACAGACAGAAAAATTTATCTATTGTTATCTTCTTGAATTATATCATAGCTGGTGGTGAAATATGAATGGGAGTTTGAGGCAAATAGGGAAGGCAGCCATTGGCGTGGAAAGGATGATGGGGAGTGTTGTCTGAGGGAGATATATTTTATTTAACGTGAGAGAGGAAAGCTGGCCAAGGACAAAAAACAATGAAAATAAAAAAAAGCCCACTAATTTGCCAGTCCCCTTGAAGGTAAAAGAGTTAGCGAAAAGACAGGGACAAGTGTCTTGAAACCTCCCTTTTAGATGAAGGCAAGTCATGGCGGTGCTGGAGAGTGGGCGCGATGCTGCGTGGGAGTGGATAGACGTTGCTTCATGTGAGTTAAGGGGGATGGTGCTAATTGTGACAGAGAGGAGTGGATGTGGTGGTGCATGGATGGTGGAAGGAGTGAAGGTCAATGCAGAGAGTCACGTATAAAGATGGCTGATGAGTGAAGATGTGCAGCCTTAAAGTGAGTGAGACACGACACCAATCCTTCTTTAACTGATTGTCCGCCACATCACATTAGTTTGCTCTCTTACTACGATTTGACTGGTTAAAAAGGAAGTTTGTGTTGGTACTGTAGAAATGTCGTTAATCTGTCACTAGGAAAGAATAGAGTCTTAATAACACGTGTCACTTTAGCTAGAGTTTTCTGAATGTCATGAAGGTGGAACTTAGAAGCATCTTTTAATCTAGTCCCAAAACCTTTCACCGCCATTTTTCAGTGACGTGACTTATGCTCATTGACGAACTAAACAATAATGAAGCGGTAAACTATAAAGAAAAGAGTAAATTTTACTATAACGTATTGGAAAGAGTCAATGAAGACAGTTAACAATAGAGTAATAATCCTTAAACCCTTCAATAATGAGACACATTTTTACCACGAGTTTTGGCTGTAATTAGACGATTTTATTATTATGAAGGGTCTATGGAGATCAGAAGATTAATATCCAGAGTTTGTACTATTCTAATCCCCACATGAGTTTCGGAATCTGTAAAAAAATCGACAAATAATAAGCAGAAATGGATATGAAATCGACAAATAATAAGTAGAATGAATATGAAATCGACAAGTAATAAACAGAGTGAATACGAAATCGACAAATAATATGTAGAATGAATATGAAATCGACAAATATAATAAGCAGAATGAATATGAAAGTGCGTTCCAGTACTGAAGGGGCTAACTCCAGATGTTTCTACCATTAGGAGCCGCCCACGCGCTGGCCAGAAAGGAAGCTGCAAATTATGGTAAAGGTTAACTTCCACTCTGAGACTGAAAAGCGCCTAGAGTCCATTGAAAACGTCCATGTGTATCGAGCGCAACGACAATGAGACGAAGGCGGAGGTGGAGGCGGAGGTGGAGGAGGCGGACTTGGAGGAGGAGGAGGAAACAGAGGTAGCGGAGGTGGAGGAAGGGAAGGAAGGGGACCAGAAGGGGTGATAATTGATAGGCCAATCTTCCACAGGTCGTTAGCAGGTCCGGGTGGAGAGGAAAGGTGGATCAACAAGGCAACTCGGTGGTGGAGTCCGCGACGGTTAATAATTTGGGGTTGGATGGGAAATATCCTTGAAACGGCGGGTTGTGGGAGGATTATTCTTAAACATTTTGCTCTCTCATCCTCACTATTTTCCAAAGGTCTAGTTGAAGATAATATTTTTTAAGGGTATTTATTTGGCTTTGGTGAGGTGACAGATTGGCAATATTTCTAGTTTATCATAAAAAGAAACTATCTTGAAAACCCGCGTAGTCGTCCCTGTGATCTTGAAAATTTTTTGTGGTGAGAGAGCAAAGCGTTTAAGTATACGAGCATTAAGTTCGTTTTCAGAAACGCTGTGCTCTAATCATAACCATTTTTCAAGGCCGCAGAGAAGACCAGCGGGGTTTTCAAGAGTGTTTATCCGGTTAATAATGTAGGAATTTCGTCACTCTGTCACTAAAACCATGAAAATATCTTAAAAACTCTGTGAATTTAAATAAAGACTTTTGGCATAGTGGAGATGGAGGACAGATGTGTTTGAGAATACGAGACTTACAGTGAGGTGAGCTGAACATAGAATGTGTACGTAGCCTTTTGAAGAAGTGTATTTCCTCGTAAGTAAAAAACAAAACAAAAATAAAACAAAATAAACAAAAACAAACAAGCAGCAGCATTGACATATTCCTCTCTGTCCTTCAGTCATCCTGCTTTTCCCTGTCCTCTCCTCAGTCTCCTCCTCCTGATCCGTCTCTCTTTTTCTCATTAAACTCTTCAGTACTATGAGGCAATTCCAAATATGTTTTTCCTACTATTTGAATATTTCATACAGCTTCAGAAGCTGGGGATTAGAATAGTGAAGACCCCGGCCATTAATCTTCTAACCTTCATAGAGCTTTCCTAGTGTCAATAAAATCATGCAATTGTATCCAAAACTGAAGATAAAAATGCGTTCCAGTACTCAAGTTATTCTAAATTCAAAAGATTAATTGAAAACTGATTGAGAATAGTATGAAAGTGAGTCGAAAGATGTATCAGGCCTTCTAGACAAGCCACGCCCTTTCTCCTTCATTCTCTTTAACTCCTGACGCATCCAATAGCCATAGTTATATATAGACCGTGACTTAGTGAAGCAACAATAAAAAGAAAATGTGGTAATGCTATTTTCTGGTCCATGAGGCTGCTTATATCAATCAATAGGTACATGCGAAGGTTGGCGATTTTTGAGTCTGTAACATTACTACTATTATTACTGCTACTACTACTACTACTACTACTACTACTACTACTACTACTACTACTACTACTACTACTACTACTACTAGTACTACTACTTGTACTTTTTTATGTATGAAGAGAGAAGCTAGCTAAGGGCAAAAATACAAAGAAAAAAGCCCACTAATTTGGCAGTCATACTATAAGCACCACCACTTTCCAATCTAGGTATAAGCAAAGAATAGATAGGCATTGTTTATTTTTGAGAGGAGTGTGGGAGAGTCGACACTTCAAAGGCTCATTTCACCGCCTCAATGTATAGTAACCCGGTGACGTTGTGTGGAAGAGGGAATACCTTAATACATAAACTGCTTTTTTTTTTCTTCTTCATCATGTCGATTAAGGTCAGCCACTCGTGACCTGGTTAGAACTTGAGTCAAGCGGCGCGGGGCTATTGGGATAACTTGGGTTTTGTTAGGCGCCTTTATAGATCCGTCATTCATTTGCCGCAGCCACAGCCGCCACAGACTGACTCCGATTTAACTTGACTGATAGCCGAGGATAGACGATCAGGATATAGAATTGCTATAATGCATGACAGAGAGAGAGAGAGAGAGAGAGAGAGAGAGAGAGAGAGAGAGAGAGAGAGAGAGAGAGAGAGAGAGAGAGAGAGAGAGAGAGAGAGAGATAATTAAAATTACTCTGAAGGAGTTTCAAAGAGTGAGTGAACAAGGGAAGCAGCAAACACAAGCCAGTCTTGCCTTGCTTCCTAAAGGGGACCGCGGTGACCACCTACGATGTCTGCACACACACACACAAAAACACACACACACACACACACACACACACACACACACACACACACACACACACACACACACACACTAACAAAGAGACTGATTAACACATTTATTCTATTTGTAGTCAAAGCAATCACAGTGGTATTAATAACAAATAACAATCACGAACAATACTACTACAGCTGTTGCTGCTACCATCTCTACTACTACTACTACTACTACTACTACTACTACTACTACTACTGCTACTACTACTACTACTACTACTACTACTACTACTACTACTACTACTACTACTACTACTACTGCTACTACTACTACTACTGTTACTACTACTACTACTACTACTACTACTACTACTACTACTACTACTACTACTACCGTTACTATTTTTTTAGCTAACAGTCTGAACCTAGCCTGCAACGCGTCAAAACCGCCTCAGCCGTGCCGTGGAGATGCACTTAAGGCAGGCTGTTTCCTTTCTCTTTTATCGCTGCAACTTTGAGAAATTTCATATTCCCAACAACACCGAGAGTGGCTCCAGGCTTCCGTCACCGCCACTGCTGCCACCACCCGCGCCATCCGTGGCCTCAAACTTTTCTCCTGGCAACAATCGGCTATAATAGTGCGTTTAAAGATAGTTTGTGTCAATTTTTCCTTACTTAGTATCGGGAGACCGTCAAGGTGGCCTTAAAAAAAACCTGATTCTATTTTTCAGTCTGGGAAGAGCTCAAGGGAGAGAGAGTCTGGAGTGATACAGCATATCGCTTATTTGATTTCCATTCCGGCAAAGAATTCTGACACGTAAGATTAGACTTGTCTCTCTCTCTCTCTCTCTCTCTCTCTCTCTCTCTCTCTCTCTCTCTCTCTCTCTCTCTCTCTCTCTCTCTCTCTCTCTCTCTCTCTCTCTCTCTCTCTCTCAAATGTCTCTATACTTGAAGTTACAGGAGTTTTTAATTATTTTACTGACCGATTGACAAGATTCCGTGATTATGAACAGGAGACACTCTTGAAAACTCGACTAATAATCCCCGTGGCGTCGGAAAATGATCGTGGTGAGAGCAGAGGGCTTCTGAATTCGTGCCTTCCTCTCTCTCTCTCTCTCTCCCAGCAAGTCACCACGGAACACTTGGTCAGACTCCGCTTTTCGCAACACAATAGAAAACGCTTGGCTTGACGCTACGTATTGCCGAGCCTGGGAAAAAGTCTGCCTTCCTATGTTTTCTTTTCGTGTTTTCTTACAGCTTAAAATTTCTTCAAGAGGATAGAATGGTGTTAGCTCACCTCGCGACCCGTGCTTCCTTCGCGCAACGACGACAGGTGAACACGATTGGGGAGTTTGGTAAGAACTTTTCGTGATTTTGGTGAGTGTTGAGGGCACGCAATGTGGACACTTTGGGTAAAGAAACTTATTGAATGAGGTACACATGTTTGGTGAGCTTGGTGTTGGATGAGCAGGTTTGGTGAGCTGTTTTGGTAAGTTTGGTGAAGTTTGGTGAGTTGGATGTGAGTGTTTAGTGAGCACGTTTGGTGAACTTTGCTCTCACCAAAACACCAGCAAGTTAAGTCATCACTTGGGCCAATAAAACGCGCCTTTAAAGCACCAGGTGAGGACTGAAAGTTTGTGAACTGCATCGAAACAGCGAAGGTTTAGGCTCGTGAAAGGGGAGGCAAGGCGAGGTGGGGCAGGTGTGTGTGTGTGTGTGTGTGTGTGTGTGTGTGTGTGTGTGTGTACTGCACTTGGTCAGGTCGATGAATAATGGCACACTGAGGTTGTGACGCGGGCCAGGTCAAGGTCATGCTTAATGAGACGCCAAATAAAAAGTACAGTCAGTAGCTAAAGGTGATGGATCCTCCCACAGCCTGCAGGGCCGCGCACACTTCGCCTCCATTCCGATGACTTGATGTGGTGCAGGATGCGCGCGCCGCAGTGACGGCCACACAAGAGGCGCCGTCACGCACTCGCAACTTTGTCTCCTCATCAAATAAAAGAAAAATAGCAAGTTTTCTGCATGCAGTATAAGAAAAGAGGAATAAAATAATGAAATACAAATAAAGGTCAGAAAAATAATAGTTTTGTGTTAAAAGCCAGTATTTTGAAAAATTTTCTATTTTTTTTAGTTCTGAATTAATATTTTCAAAGATTACAAGAATTATTTGTTTAGTGAATACCTTGGGATTGTACATTACCTTACTATCACTTGAATCACCAGCACTTGAAAACCACAACTTATACCACAATTTGTCAAGTGTGTAAGAATTTGATATATGTATTTCATTCTGTAACCACGCAAACACAACCTTATTCCCACCAACACCACCACCACCCCCACCACTAACACCACCACCGCCGCCGCCGCCACCACCCCACCGGCAACAGCGGTAACAAAGGTAATTACTTCCAGGCACTCGCGGGTCTTGATGAAGCTTGGGACGTTGTGGGACGCGACACCTGGTCTCGTATGCCACGCCCGAAGCGGCAGCAGACTAACACGCGACACTCGACACACGACACATAGGAACTAATAGTGTGAGTAACATCATAAGCGAGCGAGCACACACACACACAAACACACACACACACACCCACACACACACACACACACACACCCACACACACACACACACACACACACACACACACACACACACTACACACACACAAACAGGTGGTTCGTACTCAGGAGCGCTTTGCTTACTCCTCAAGTGTTGATTATTGCATAGTTTACCTCTCCATTTTCATTTTTCACTGCCAGCAATCTTGAGGCGGCAGAGTGTACGGGAGGCGTGACACAGATGTTCTCCTCTTTATAGATTCCCAGGACCGTTCTGACACTATTTTTCCCTCATTCCTGTATCCCTTAATTCCTCTTTACTCCATCTCCTACTCCCCCGTCGCATCCTCTTCTTCAACCTTTACCACATAAGACTTGCACAAATATAACGACCCAGTGAAGGAAGGAAGGAAGCTTTGAAATAAGAGAGCAACTCCATTTATTCTCTACTTTCTTATTTACTTTCTCCTTTGTAAGTCCTGACAGTGAAGTGATTAGTGAAATGATGAACTAAAGAAGGGTTACAGTGAATGTATGACGACAGGGTACCATGAAGAGAGTGACGTTAAAGAAGTGACAGTAGAGGGTGTGACGCTACAGAGGCGGCGGTGGTGGGTACTCAAAGTTATATGGGGTACTTGGTAATCAGAGAGGAAATATCAAGAAAAAAAAGTAACGGTAAAGTTAGGTTAACACTTTTCCTGCGATTTTGTTCATCTTCCTTGTTAACAAACCACCACCGAGATCTTTTGCTTTAACTCACTGCTATATCAAGGCATTCTACTACCTAAAGACTGTTGAATGTACTCTATCTAATTATCTTTTCTACCATTCTTGTCGGTGTTTGTTAGGATTTCGTTGTTTCAGGACTGTGTTGTAGTGTACATTGTAGTAAAAGAGTTAAGGTTAGGTTAGGTTTTAGATTAGGTTAGTTTAGCTTAATTTAGTTTAGTTTAGTTTAGGTTAGGTTACGTTCGGTTAGGTTTTTCTTTTTATCTTTTTTCCTGATACTTCCTATCCTAGAATCGGGTTATTTTATGTTTTACTAATAGAGATGAAGGGGTAAATGGGTAAGTAAGTAAGGAGAGTAAAGGAGAGACTACCAAGCAGTAAATAAAGTGAAAGGATAAGGGAGGGAGAGGAAAGGGAAAAAAAGGATAAAGAAAGCACAGCGTAAGAGAGAAGTAATGATTTTGCATTGTCTCAAGGGAATGAGTGGAGCAGGAAGCAAAGACAGTAGGAAAGAGTATCTAGTAGTAAAAAAAGTGAAAGGACAAGGGATGGAAAGGAAAAAAAGGATAAAGAAAGCATAGGATAAGGAAGAATGAAGAACTGAAGAGAGAAGATAGGATAAAGGAAGTCTAGAAGAGAAGGAATAAACGAATTGGAGAGAGAAGAAAGGATAAAGAAAGTATAGAAGAGGAAAGAAGAAATAAAAGAAGAATTGGAAGGAGAAGAAATAGTAATAGAAAAAAATAGGAGAGGGAAGAAGAAATACGGGAAAGACAGAAGAAGGAAGGAAGTCAAAGAAGAGAAGAGAAAATATGTACGTTTTTTTTCTTTTTACCAAGATTAAACTCCATTCCACCATGACGGAAACTTTCGTGGCTGAAACAACAATTTCATTCCTTTTTTTTTTATCTGTCTGGAATAAAAATTTCTTGAAGGCAACAAATTATTTTAGTGGAAAACAAAATGTGCTCTGAAGAGGAACATTTTTCTTCCGCAATGCTCGTCTCCTCCTCCTCTTCCTCCTCCTCCTCGCCTTTCTTCTCTTCCTATGCCACCAAACGTCGCCACGAAAGACAAGGAAGGCAATGAAAAGTAGCAAAGAAATCAACATTACTTCTGCCCTCACGGGACGCGTCAAGAATACGAACACACACACACACACACACACACACACACACACACACACACACACTTGATCGAAGCAGATGTACTACAAGACACAAAAAAAAAAAAAAATAGAGGAGGAGAAGGAGGAAGAAGAGGAAGAGGAGGAGGAAGAGGGGGGGAAGGAGAGGAAGAGGGAGGAGGTAGGATTCAAGGAACGCAACATGATTGGCTGGTTGCTGAAGGATTCCGACCAAACATAACTCGGGAAAAAAATTTGCATGTTATTGAGCAGCAAGGGATGTGTTGGGGAGGAAAAGGGGAAAGAAGGGAGAGACGGACAGGAAGGGAAAAAGATGGGGAGAAAAGGGTAGAAAATAAATGTAAGAATAAAGGAAGAAGAAAACTTTTAAAGGACATCAGAGGGAAAGAAAGGAAGAAAAATGAGGAGAAGGAGAAGAACGAAAGGAAAGGAAAGTAAAGTCAGGTAGGAATACAAAGGAAGAATGTAAATAAAACAGGGACTCAAAGAAAACAAACTCAAGCACAATAAAATAATAAAGTGAATAAAACAAAACTGGAAAAAAACAACACAAACAATCCAAAACATATACAAAAATAAAGAACGCAGGAAACAGTATGACAAACCGAAAAACGAGAAAGATATCTAGAAAAGGAAATCAGACAAGAGAGAGAGAGAGAGAGAGAGAGAGAGAGAGAGAGAGAGAGAGAGAGAGAGAGAGAGAGAGAGAGGAGATTCTTTTTCAATTCTTGGGTTGTGTCGAAGCTTCAAAGGGGTGACTGCGAAGCTCCGAAATGCGCGGGTCAAGACAGCTTTGAGGGACGTCCATATTTGTTCCTCTTTCTTCTCTCCTTTTTTTTTTTTTTTTCGAAATGT
>CM035187.1:6243073-6310512 GCA_020233015.1 Callinectes sapidus | reverse complement strand
ATAAATATATATATATATATATATATATATATATATATATATATATATATATATATATATATATATATATATATATATATATATATATATATTGTGACAGGAAACTACCTTATTGTAAATATATTGTTTTCGATGGGAAGGAGGAGTGTAAAAAGTAACTATGTAATGACTGTTGTGTACGAGGGAACTGCCGTGGGTGAACTGGTTTGGTGTGTTTGAAATCAGAGTTGGAAGCTCTGATGTTAACTTGGTGTACCGGACGGTGGTGTCTGGGAGAAGCAGACCGGGAAAGGTGGAGTGTGGTGGACTGGTGGCTGTGGTGTGGGTAGCGAGCCACACACCGAGGACTTACTTGCAGGTTTTTATAAATTAAGTTTGCTCAAGTGTATTATATTCTAGCTGTGTTTTTTTCTAGAGGTAATTAGGATATATGGTGTGACGTGTTGTATCGTGGGATTTCGTGGGTATTTTGTGCTGTGTCGGTATTGGGGTGATTGTTTGGGAATGGGTTGATGGTGGATTGTGCTGTGTGCGTTATTCATGTATTAGGTTAAGGATATTAGATGTAAGTTTTCATTATATTAATTATACCCAAAATTCACTCTTGTCTTAAAATCCCGCTGACTAAACGAGGGTTGAAAAGTAATAGGAACCTGGTGTGTTTTGTCTGTGCGTCGTTACAGTTCACCCTTGCCTTCTATCATGCTGGAGGAGTGATGGCGTAACAGATAATGGGGGCCTGACCGGGATCTCTTGTTAGTTGTTAATAGTTGTGGCTAATATTTGCTGGTTAGTGTTAGTTAAAGATTTGATTACTGTCTGCTAATACTATATCTATTTACCCGTGATTTATATATTTACCTTTATTCTTGCATTGGGTGTCGAAATTTTTGAAGCATTTGAAATGGAGTTCAGGGTTTAAGAATTCATATGCAAGCCGTCTGTTGAGATATTGCAATCAAGGAAAATAAGTAAGGCAGATTGGATAAAACTCGCTAGTTACTATGAAGTGGTGATAAAGTTATATTGGAGAAAAATAGAGGTGAAAAATGCTGTATTACGGAAGTTAGTTAACAGTAAAGTGCTTCATGATGGTGCCTTAGCTTTATGTGAGACAGAGGATGGTTTTGAGGATAAGGCTGTCCGACTTCTTGAGTTGGAAATAGAGAGAGAGGCTTAAAGGGAGAGAGAATTTCAGTTGACCTATTTCGAGAAGAAAGCTCAATTAATGGGTGGAGTTGATGATCAGAAAGAACACTGCTTTGACTTGTGTAAAAATGTGAAATTGGTGCCTTCCTTTGATGAAAATTATCCAGATGAATTCTTTCAACAATTTGAGACCATTGCAAATTCTTTAAAATGGCCTATTGGTTATTGGCCTTTGTTAATTCAGACAGCCCTAAAAGGTAAAGGTCGCTCTACTTACTTGTCTTTGTCTGTTTCTCAGCGATCTGACTACACAGTAGTTAAGGAAGCCATACTTAACTGTTATGAATTAACTGCCCAGGCTTACAGATTGAAGTTTAGGAACTCTATGAAAGAACCCAGCCAGACTTTTATTGAATACGCTCATGTAGTGAGAAAGCTTAAAGATAGATGGATATCTGCCAGTAAAGTAAGTACATTTGATGAGGTACTAGAACTAATTGCACTTGAGCAATACTTAAGAGGAGTAAGTCCAGAAGTCCGTATATATTTATGTGAGAAAGAAGTAATAGAACCTGATAGAGCAGCAATTCTAGCTGAGAATTACAGTCTAATTCATTTACCTAAAAAGTTTCAGTATGCTGCCAAACCAGTCCCGTCTGTTCCTCATGGTAAGTCAGTATCTGGGCAGATGAATGGCAATTTCAATAATCCTGTTAAACCTGAGTCAAGGTTCAATGGTTCACAATCTGCCCAAAAGAGTAATATGCAGTGGAGTAAATCAGTGTGTTTCTATTGCAAGAAACCAAGGGATATGATTGCCGACTGTAGTAAAAGACTACACAATCTTCAGTATAAGTCTAATCTGAAGCCAAATGTAAACTTAGCTTTTTCCCAGACAGATAGTTTTGATCTGTCAAGTGTTCTAAGTGAACAAGTGTGTAAGGATCCTCAGTTGTGTTTCAAGCCTTTTACATTTGGTGGATTTATATCTCAAACTGAAGATAGTGAAGCAGTGCCAGTGCAGATTATGAGGGATACTGGAGCCTCTCGTAGCATAATTGTAAAAGGATCAGTGCCTTTTTTAAATGACACTTATACTGGTGACAGTGTTGTTATGAGAGGATTAGGTAGAACTATCTGAAATCTGATCTTGTTTCTCAGCCAGTGGTGGTGGGTGTACAGGAATCTTTGCCAGTTGATGGGGTGTCATTCTTACTTGGAAATGATATTGCTGGCAGTCTCATTGTTCCAGATCCTATTGTAACTAACGACCCCATAAACATAAGTCCAACTGCTGATGTTGAGAGACTGTATCCTGACCCTCCTGTGCTGTCACTCGCAGTCAAGCTAGGCGTGAATTGTCAAATGAACCTTCAATGGATATTGAAAGTTCTAATGAGTGGGACCTTGATGACTTGTTTTCTGAAGTGGAGTCACGTGATGAAGAGCCAGTTGCTTACAGGGTAAGCATATACGATGATAAATTGGAACCAAAGACCACTGCAGAGAAGGAGGACATGAAGAATGTCCCTGTTACACGTGAGATGTTAATTGATGCCCAACAAAATGATTCTAAGCTTGTCTCTTTTATGTCCAGAGCTGTTGATGTGGAAAAGATTGCAGACACACCTGTATGCTTTTATGTCAAGTCGGGCATACTCATGCGTATGTTTCGCCCACCTGAAGTTCCTGCCAGTGAGACCTGGAGGGAAGTTCATCAGATTGTTGTGCCCACTTGCTATAAAGGTAACGTGTTGCATCTTTCCCATGACCACATAGGAGGACATCTTGGAGTCAAGAAGACTTTAGACAAAATCCTCAGGTATTTCTATTGGCCAGGTATAACTTCTGATGTGGCAGAATATTGTAGATCTTGTCATATTTGTCAACTCTCTGGTAAACCTAATCAAGGCATTAAACCTGGTCCACTACACCCTATTCCTGTAATGAGTGAACCGCTTGCTAAGGTAATAATTGATGTTGTGGGCCTTCTACCCAAGACTAGAGGTGGTAATAAATATCTGTTAACCATTATGTGTACCACAACGAGGTATCCAGAAGCCATCCCTTTGAGACGTATAACATCAAAATCAATCATACCCATACTGACTAGATTTTTCACTCAATTTGGTCTACCTCGTGTAGTACAGTCAGATCAGGGCAGTAACTTTACTTCAGCTATCTTTCAACAAGTCATGGCCATTTTGGGTATAAAACAATATTTAGCTTCTGCATACCACCCGGAAAGTCAAGGTGCTCTTGAGCGGTTCCACCAGACTCTCAAGAGCATGCTGACTAAATTTTGTTTAGAAAATACATGTGACTGGGATGAAGGTATTCCGTATGTATTGTATGCCATCAGAAGTGCGAAACAGGAGAGTCTTGGATATTCACCTTATGAACTGTTATTTGGGAGAGACATTAGAGGTCCGTTGAAACTGTTACAGGAAAGTTGGTTAGATGAACGTGATTCAGTTACTCTTAGTGAATATGTAGTGAAAATGAAAGATAGACTAAAAAGTGCCCAAGAACTGGCTAAGAAAAATTTACTAGAAGCTCAGGCAGAAATGAAGAGGCAATATGACAAAGATTCAGTGCACAGATCATTTCAACCAGGAGATAAAGTATTGTTGTTTATGCCATTAAGGAGGTTTCCACTCCAAGCAAAGTACCAGGGACCATTTGAAGTTTTCAGTAAAGAGAGTGACGTAAATTATGTCATTTCTACACCTGGTAGGCGAAAAGGGAAAAGATTAGTCCATATAAATCTTCTAAAGGAATATTACCCAAGGAATGATGTAAATTTGGTGTATGTCAAACAAGATGTTAATAATGCTGAGGAATGGAAAGACCAAGATGCCTGTGAGAATTTTATGAGTGGAAAGGAGGTCAAATTAAAGAATTCTGATATACTCAATGAGCCGTGCATTAAGACCCATCATTTACTTCAGGAGCAGAGGACGGAAGTGCATGAGCTACTGGAAGAATTTAGAGAGTTTTGCAGATGTGCCTAAACCCAGTCCTACTGTGCTGTATGAGGTTCGGTTAATGGATGGTGCTGTTCCTATCAAGCAGTCGCCCTACCGTGTGTCTCCTGACAAGCGACGGATTCTGAAAGAAGAGGTACAATTCCTGCTTCAACATGGTCTAGCCGAACCAAGCAACAGTGAGTGGGCCTCTCCGTGTGTACTTGTTCCCAAGCCGGACGGAAGTTTCCGCTTGTGTACAGACTACCGGAAGGTGAACCAGCTCACCCGCGCTGACAGTTTTCCACTACCTCGCATCGACGACATCATAGATTCGGTGGGGAATGCTGCTTACGTCACGAAGCTGGATCTTCTAAAGGGTTATTACCAAATACCCTTGTCAGAGGAGGCCAAGAAGATATCTGCCTTTGTGACTCCTGACGGCCTCTATCAGTACACTGTCCTTCCCTTTGGGATGCGAAACCCTCCGGCAGTCTTCCAGAGGTTAAAGTCAGTAATCACCACAGGACTTGAAGGGGTGAGCGTGTACCTGGACGATCTGGTGGTATATTCATCTTCCTGGCCTCAACATCTTGCTGCATTTAAGGCTCTCCTTCAACGTCTATCAGACGCTAAACTTACAGTGAATCTAGCAAAGAGTGAATTTGGGCAAACACGAATTACCTTCCTGGGACATGAAGTGGGTGGAGGAATTGTTGCACCTTTTGCAGGCAAGGTGGATGCTATCTGTAAGCTGCCCATACCAAGCAACCGGAAAGCCGTACAACGATTTTTGAGAATGGCTGGCTATTATCGACGATTCTGCCCAAAATTCTCGGTAGTTGCTGCTCCACTCACAGACCTCGTCAGCCCTCATAAGAAGTTTATATGGTCACCAGCATGTCAGACGGCATTTGATAACATCTGTTCTCTACTCATTACAACGCCAGTCCTGAGAGCACCCGATTTTCATCGTCCATTCCAAGTACAAGTAGATGCAAGTGATATTGGTGCTGGTGCCGTACTGCTACAAACTGATGACACTAACATAATCATAATGCATCTAATATGTTACATGTCGACAAAGTTCAAGTCTTTCCAGAAAAACTACAGCACTATAGAAAAAGAAGCTATTGCATTGCTGATGGCACTAGAAAAATTTGAAATATATCTTGGCAACACTAATCAGAAATTTATTGTATACAGTGATCATAATCCACTGCAATTTGTGTCTCGGATGAGAAATAAAAACCAGCGTCTGACTAGTGGTGGTTAACATTACAATGTTATAATATGGAAATAAGACACATAGCCGGTAAAGATAACCTTATTGCGGACGCGTTGTCTCGCGCTCCAGATTAATTAAAACACCCGTGTTTTAATTTTAAGGGTGGGTGTGTGACAGGAAACTACCTAATTGTAAATATATTGTTTTCGATGAGGGAGGAGTGTAAAAAGTAATTATGTAATGACTGTTGTGTACGAGGGAACTGCCGTGGGTGAACTGGTTTGGTGTGTTTGAAATCAGAGTTGGAAGCTCTGATGTTAACTTGGTGTACCGGACGGTGGTGTCTGGGAGAAGCAGACTGGGACTGGTGTAGTGTGGTGGACTGGTGGCTGTGGTGTGGGTAGCGAGCCACACACCGAGGACTTACTTGCAGGTTTTTATAAATTAAGTTTGCTCAAGTGTATTATATTCTGGCTGTGTTTCTTTCTAGAGGTAATTAGGATATATGGTGTGACGTGTTGTATCGTGGGATTTCGTGGGTATTTTGTGCTGTGTCGGTATTGGGGTGATTGTTTGGGAATGGGTTGATGGTGGATTGTGCTGTGTGCGTTATTCATGTATTAGGTTAAGGATATTAGATGTAAGTTTTCATTATATTAATTATACCCAAAATTCACTCTTGTCTTAAAATCCCGCTGACTAAACGAGGGTTGAAAAGTAATAGGAACCTGGTGTGTTTTGTCTGTGCGTCGTTACAGTTCACCCTCGCCTCCTATCATGCTGGAGGATATATATATAGTATATATATATATATATATATATATATATATATATATATATATATATATATATATATATATATATATATATATATATATATATGTAATTCTCTTGGTTGATATGAATCAGCTATCTTCTCTTTCATCCTTGCAGTTATGTTTCTGGTCCAGTTATATGTATAATTATGTAGGTGATGAAGAAAATAGGGGGCGTGGTAGATGGTGACGAAGTAAGTAGTGATTTGGTAGGCAATGACGAAACAAAGAATGCAATGGTCAGTGGCGACGAAGCAGGTGGTAGTGGTGGTGGTGATGAGCGATGTGATAAGGCAAGGCACGTGGAGGGATGGGGAGCGTTTGACAGGGTGGTTGCGGAGGCGGAGCCTGGTAATTTTCACCCTCTTCATGAGGCCTTTCCAAGCTGCTCTTATCTTCTTCTTCCTCATTTCTTGTGGTTTGACTTTCCCATCTTACTGTATATGCTTTCTTGATATTCATGGTAATTTTTCTGGTCGAGCTGCTCTTATAAATCATCTCTGAGGATGATTGTAATGGCTGCCGCTAGAATGTGGACAAATATGAAATACTCCTTTCTCCTTGTCTGCGCAGACACTGGCTTTCCTTGCTTCACCCTCTCTGAGGGTGAACAAATGCGCTGTCATTCATTGTTTGTAAGTACGTAAAATTTGCATTAAAAAGTTTTTTTCTCTGTAAATGTTGTCATCCATCTGTCGCCTAATGAGAGAGCCTCTCACTATGCGACAGAGGGATGATGGATGATAACATTTACAGAGGAAAAAACTTTTTAATGCAAATTTTACGTACTTACAAGCAATGAATGACAGTGCATTTGTTGACGAGTGAGTACGGAGCATTTAAAAATGGCTTACAAGGGGGGGGGAAGGGGATGGGTGTATTTAATCTTATGAAAATAAACTTTACCACCTGATAGTTTAAGGTATCCCAGCCACGATGAGCGAAAAAAAAAAAACGATTTTATGAGATTTCGATAATATTCGTCAATAATCTCGGTAGTCGCCCCTTCAGACATGGCTGAAGCACACACATCACCCGATTTAATCTCTCTCCTTCAACACATGGAGCGCCGAGATGAACTGAAACTCGTGGAGGATGAACACCGAGAAGAACAGAGACGAGAGGAGGAACGATAGCGAGAGGAAAATGTGATGTAATTCATATAATAAATTTTATGTAATGTGTGACTGCGGTTGGGCTTGTTTTGTGTTAAGGATTGTTTGTGGTGGTGGTTTTGTGTTTCGGAGCTTCAGGCCGATCTGATGAAGGGATCGGTGAGTTGTGGCTGGGGCAGTCAAGTAAAGGAAGCAAGCGACCAAGGTTGTTTCTCTCCCAGCCCCGCCAGTACAAGCTATCTAGGCCTTTTACGACGTCTGCACGATGGGGAAGGAAGACGGTACAGACATTCTCTCGATGGATCTCCGGCTGATACCAGAGTTTGATGGCGCTGGGCAAGCAGTAGCAGAGTGGTTGGAGAAGTTGGAGTTGGTGTGCCGGCTGCGAGGAGTGACCAAGTTGGGGGACGTGGTGCCGCTTCGCCTCACCGGTGGGGCGTTTTCTGTATATCAGCAGCTCAGCAGTGCAGACAAAGGGAGCTTCGACAAGAAAAAAGCTGCCCTCACTTCGGCCTACGAACAGTTTGTTGGCCGGAAACTGCGGGACAGCGAGTCAGTCGACGTCTACTTGGCAGACCTGTTTGGAGGCATACCAGAAGCTGAACTGAGTTGTGCTTTTGTAGCTGGCCTCCCTGACTCCGCTCGCCACGTCCTGAGGGCCGGCTCGCGACTCGAAGAACTGGACATCCATCAAATTGTGACCCGCGCTCGTGCCGTCCTGGCGGAAGAGAATGTAGGCGCGGGTGCTGCTTCAGTCTGCCATCAACACCGAGCAGCATCGACAACTGCTGGCGTCCTGTGTCGGGCTTGCAATCAGCCCAATCATTTTGCTCGTTCCTGTACGGCGCGGCGTGGCTGGCGCAGAGGAGGGCGTGGTAACGCGCGCTGTTATGGATGTGGGCAACCAGAACACTTCGCCGCTTCATGCCCGGGCACCAGCGCCAGCCCTTTCTCCGGATTATCTGTAAATGGCGCGCTACCAGAGATGCAGCTATTGGTGAATGGCGTGAACTGCGACGCCCTAATTGATATAGGGTGTACAAAGTGTATTGTGCACGCTTCCTTGTGTTCTCGTTGGATAAGAGAGAACGTCAGCGTGACAACAGTAAGTGGAGATCGCTATAAGTGCTTAGGGACAAGTGAGGTAAAGATTCAGTTGCATTCAGGCGGGTCTGTGTCTGTGAGTGCGCTTGTGGTGCCCTTTAAACCTCTTAATTATGAGTTTATTTTGGGTATGAACTGTGTAAGGGCCCTTTGTGGTGTGACTGTTAGCCCGTCTAGAAGTGTACGGTTCGGTATCGAGGACTGTAAGGCTTCGGCCGCTGCAGTGACTACAGAATCAGTTACCATTAACGAGAAGGACTTTAGAGTGGTTTATGATGGGCAAGCTAACAAGTGGATTATGTCGTGGAAGTGGCGCGGAAACAAGGGTCCACCGTGGCTACAGAACAGTGTCTCGGAGTATTCGATACCTCGTGTGGCTCGACAAGAGTATGAAAACGAGTTGTGTCAGTGGACACAGGACGGCTGGTTGGTACCGTACAATGAGAGAGTTCACGGACCAGTAAAAGGGACTATTCCTCTGATGGCTGTGGTGCAAAAGAATAAAAAAAGGTGCGCCCTGTGTTGGACTTTCGAGAGTTGAATTCATATGTTGACGCACATACAGCCGAGGCGGATGTTTGCGTGGAGAAACTCAGAGAGTGGCGCAGACGCGGTCAGAAGGTTGCTCTCACGCTCCGTAAAGCGTACCTGCAGATTCATGTTCACCCCTCGCTGTGGTCGTGTCAGATAGTAGTATTCCGGGGACAAAGGTACTGTTTGACAAGACTGGGCTTCGGATTAAACATAGCGCCGCTCGTTCTGAAAAAGGTCCTCGGCACTGTTCTCAGCTGGAACGAGAGAAATGAACAAGCCACCTCACCATACTTGGATGACATTTTGGTGGACGAAGGTATTGCGTCAGCAGTCGAGGTTGAGGCTCATCTACGACGTTACGGCCAGACCAGCAAACCGGCTGAGCGGGTGTCTGATGGCTCCCGTGTGCTCGGCATCAGAGTCTGGGGGGAACACAGTGTCCTGCGATGGAAGCGTGACAACGTGGCGAGTGAAATGCCGAACAAGCTGACAAGACGTGCTGTTTTCTCAATCTGCGACAACTGACGAGTCATCTGCCAGTATGTGGGTGGCTAAGGGTGGTGGCGTCTTACATGAAAAGACGCGCCAACGCCACCACGACTTCGTGGGACGATGAAGTTGCCGACCCCAGTTTGCATTCCATGCTTGCCGAGACACTGAAGAGAGTGGAGGAGTGTGATCCAGCTCTTGGACGATGGGATGTGGCAGGAGACGAAGCCACTGTGTGGGTAGATGCTAGTTCTCTGGCAATGGGTGCCGCCATAGAGGTAAATGGCGACATAATAGAAGACGGGTGTTGGCTGCGGAAGGATGACTGCTCCCACATTAATCTCTCCGAGTTGGACGCTGTCGTCAAAGGTATTAACCTTGCCGTTTCTTGGAAAATGAAGAATCTCACCTTAATGACCGATTCACAGACGGTGTACCATTGGATCACGGATACTTTGTCGGGGAAAGCACGCGTGAAAAAGCCGCGGCAGAAATGTTAATTCGAAGGAGACTGGAAACTGTGAAAACCATAGTTGAGGAGTACTGTCTGGACCTGAATGTGAAGTTGGTGCCATCTGCTGAAAACAAAGCAGATATTCTCACCAGAGTACCGAAAAGATGGCTTTGTCGTGAGACCGAGCCACTGCCATGTGGAGTGGTGACGGTAATCTCTGAAGATAACATCGCAAAAGAACATGAAGCCTCCGGGCATCCAGGCATCCGGCGCACTTTGTACTTCTGCAGGCAAGTGCGCCCAGTTGTTCAACGACGGCAGGTGCGGAGTGTCGTTCGTGCTTGTCAACAGTGCCAATCTTTCGACCCGGCGCCAGAGAGATGGAAAAAGGGGAATCTGTGGGTTTCTGAAACCTGGAAGAGACTCAGCATGGACATATGCCATGTTAAGAACGAACATTACTTAACCCTCATCGATTGTGGCCGCTGTACCAAGGCCTCAGCTGTACCGAGACCCTCAAGTAGGTGACGTAAAGGAAAATTTCTGACGTCAATAGTTAACTGCTGCGCCAACCATACTGTTGGGTGTTTTACATTAATAACATTGTAACAATGGTTTCTCTCTCTCTCTCTCTCTCTCTCTCTCTCACACACACACAATCATGTACAACGTTACACAACCATTCTCCAAACCGACGCATTTAGACTCTACGGCATTGGCTACGCCCTCCTCCAAGACCATGGTGGAGGCAAAGTCCGACTCATTCAATGTGGCTCACGCTTCCTGACTGACACAGAAACACCCTTCGCCACAACTGAGTTGGAGATGTTAGCTACAGTATGGGCCACGTTCAAGTATGGATACTACCTCAAAAGTCTTCAGACATTCGAACATGTGACGGACCACCGCCCACTTATACCCATACTCAACAGCTACTCACTGGATGCAGTCGAGAATCCATGGCTACAGCGTCTGAAGGAAAAGCTGTCACCGTTCTCCTACACAACTCGCTGGCGTGCAGGCAAGCAACTTTGCATCCCAGATGCTTTGTCTCTCCATCCAGCCAGCGTGCCCACAGAAGAGGACGACATACTATCCAACGTTTCAGCTCACTTGGCAGTTGCTGTGCGAGCAGTGCACACACTCGCTTTGCCTGATACACAACAAGCCACTAGTGACATGCAGCTTCAGGAACTTCAGCAAGCGGCACGCACCGACTAGACATATGTCCGGCTGCTCAACTGTGTTCGCAACGGGTTCGTTGCATCGTTATGACCTTCACAAACCTCTCCTTGAATTCTAGAAGATTCATGATGAGTTATACTGCGATGGTGATTTGGTCTTTTACGGCCCACGCATAGGAGTACCTGCAGCGTCTCGCAAGTGTGTGCTACAACGCCTGCACGATAGCCATTGCGGTGCCGAGGCGACCACGCGGCCAAGCAGACCGTGTTCTGGGTGGGCATAAACTCAGATATCACCAACGCCGTACGTGCTTGTGAAGCCTGCCAGATGCTACTTCCAAGTCAGCAGCGAGAGGGGTATACGAATGACGACCAGCCCACTCGACCATACGAGTCTATCTCGGCGGATCACTTTCAAGCCGCAGAGAAGGATTACCTTGTCATAGTTGATCGCTTGCCTTCTGAATTGAAAACGTGTAGCGAGTGCAGTGGGCGTTTCGCTCGGCAGTACTTCGTGGATTTCTTCTCCCGCCCTATCTGCAGGCTGTGTGACCTACGTTCTCACCTGGAAGTAGCGGTGGAAGAAGGAAACAAGAAGTATGCAGAACTAAAAAATAATCTTGACTCCTTGCAGGACACACGGACACGACTTGAGGAAATTGTGGAAGAAGGAAACAAAAGATACACAAAACTAAAAACTCGATTTGAAACCTTGCAGGACTTTGTAGCAGATAATGTTGGAATCAGTCACGGACCTCCCACTGCTGCTACACCACGCGCCACTAGTACTTCACCCTCACCCCCACAATTCTCCTCCTCCTCCTCCTCCTCATCCTTGTATTTCTCATTCCCCACTCCTTCCTCCTGCTCGTCTCCTTCCTCGATTCCTCCCCCTTCTTCCTCCTCGATTCCCCCCCCGTCCTCCTCCTCCTCCTCCTCACCCCCACAGGACGCAGCTTTCACAATTGTCAGGAACGGAGCAAGGAGAACTTCACCACGCAGCCATCTACCCCTCTCTACCTTTAATCGTTTTTCTATTCTCAGCGATCAGGTGGACGTACATGAGGAAACACGTCTCGTTGGCGACTCAATTGTACGAGGTCAGTTAGAGGAGTTCTGTGGGCGTGTCCCCTCCCGTAGACGGAGATACTGCTTCCCCGGAGCCTCTCTCAAAGACATTACTGCCTCGATTGACGACGTGACAAAGGACGCTTCTACTAACACACACTATGTCATTCACGCAGGTACCAACGACGTCCAGCACACCCGCTCAGAAGAACTGATGGAGAAATACAAGGAAATGATACAGAAGTATAAAACAAAATCCAAAAATATTATCATTTCAGGTATTCTTCCGAGGATAAATGCTGACACTCGCTTTTATAACATCGCCTTCTGTACTAATAACAGATTGAAGACTCTGCCAACAGGAAAACGTAGAATTTATTGATATGTGGAATGACTTCTATAATGAACATAGACTCTTTCAGAAAGACGGCCTGCACTTGAACTCAGTGGGTTCAGCGAGGATGGGGAGATTACTAAATAACAAAGTTTGCCTCCTCAGACCAAAAAACTGGCGAGCCGTAGCGGAAACACCAGCTTCGTAGAAAGTACAACGCGCACATCTACACATTCAGATAAGATCAGAGTTTGCTATTTTAACGCTCGTAGTTTGCGGAGTAAATTTGATGAGCTTCAAGCTCTTATATACGAAGAAAACTACGACGTCATTGGTATCACTGAAACTTGGATCAATTCAACGCACAGAGACTACCTGGCCGAGTACTCACTTCCCGGCTATAACTCTTATAGTTGCGAGAGATCTCACCGTACAGGGGGCGGTGTAATGTTATATGTTAAAAGTAATATTAATTCACGTTTGATACAAACCCCAGCCATTGCAAACATTGATTTCACTTTTATTCACATAGAAAATAAGTCACAAAAAATAACATTAGGTCTCTTCTATCGCCCTCCAGCCCAGTCACCCGCTATAGACGAACAAGTCTATGAACAAATAGCGGACATTTGCTGCGCAAATAATTGCGTAATTATGGGGGACTTTAACCTCCCAGTCACGAGGTGGGGCGAACCATTCTCTGCTCATGCAGGTCGGCAGCTCTACACTAGTTTACTAGAAAGCTCACTCCACCAGCACGTCATGCACCCGACGAGAGGAAACAATATTCTTGATATTGTTCTCACTAACGATGAGAATACAGTTAAAGACCTGAAAGTTGGACCAGAATTTAGCAGTAGCGACCATCATAGTTTATCCTTTACCATTAACTTTAATAAAACTAAGGTAAATGAAAGTAAAGAAAAAGTGCCTGATTATCGGCGTGCAAACTATGACAGCCTCCGCATGCAGCTTGCATCCATTAACTGGAATTCATTGCTGGAAACACCAGACGTAAACAAAGCATGGGAAGCATTAGCTACAACGATAAAGGAAACAGCGAAGTTGTGTGTACCGCTACGAAACAGAAGGAACATTAAAAACACCAAACCGAAATGGTGGAACAACGAGATCAGATGTTGCCTTTTAGCAAAGAGAGAGGCGTACCACAGATATAAAGTAACACACCTCGAAAATGACAAATTAACACATGACAGATTGCGCAGACAATCGAAGAAGCTGATAAAGCGCAGCAAGAAATCTGTTGAAGCGCAGATAGCAAACTCTTGCAAGACAAACCCGAAAGAATTTTACAGTTACGTAAAAACTAAAAGGGTTCTAACATCAACAATTGGTCCATTAACGGAAAATGGAAAACAAATAGACAATGAAGTAGACATGGCAAACACCCTTAACAATTACTTTTCAACAGTCTTCACGACTGAGGATCACGGTAACCTGCCTACCGTCGCCCCCCAGACACAGGGTGTCACACTGCCTAACTTCATTATCACAGAAAATGAAATCCTCTCAGTCATGAACAGCATGAACGTAAATAAAACACCTGGGCCAGATAAAATATCACCCAGGCTTCTTAAGGAAGCAAAAAATGAGCTCGTGAAACCACTCACAACTTTATTTAATAAAACGTTACTAGCGGGGAAAGTCCCCAATGAGTGGAAGCTAGCAAATGTCACGCCCATTTTCAAAAAAGGAAATAAATCACTCCCAGCAAATTACAGGCCAATCAGTCTTACTTCGGTAGTGTGCAAGCTGATGGAAACAGTAATTAGAAATAAGATTGTCACGTTCCTAGAAGAGAACAAAATAATTAAAGACTCCCAACACGGCTTCAGAAACAGGCGCTCCTGCCTAACAAATTTACTAGACTTCTTTTATGAAGTATTTAACTCGTATGACGAGACAAAAGCTGTGGACATTATTTATCTTGATTTCCAGAAAGCTTTCGACACTGTCCCACATAAAAGACTAATAAGTAAAGTAAAAGCTCACGGCATAGCCGGAAATACCCTGAAATGGCTGGGAGATTGGCTCTCTGACAGAAAACAACGTGTTGTTATCAACGGAAAAGAGTCAGAGTGGCATAAAGTAAATAGCGGTGTTCCTCAAGGCTCTGTTTTAGGTCCAGTACTTTTCATAGTATACATCAATGATATTGATGAAGGTATAAACTGTACTCTAAGTAAATTCGCGGACGACACCAAAATAATGAGTAAAGTAGAGTCAGCATCACAATGGCAAGAATTGCAGACTGACCTGAACAAACTAGCATGCTGGGCGGAAAAATGGCAGATGAAATTTAATGTAGAAAAGTGCAAGGTCCTTCATATCGGAAACAACAACGTCCAAGCTAAATACTCGATGAAAAATGTGCCTCTGGCAAGTACGGAAAAAGAAGTAGATCTTGGCGTTGTGGTATCAAAGGATCTTAAGCCGAGCCAACACTGCACAGAAACAGTGAAAATGGCAAATAAATTAGTAGGGTTCATTGGTAGAACCTTTGAATTTAAATCTGAAAAGGTCATACTTGCCTTATACAACTCATTGGTGCGTCCTAAACTCGAATATTGTGTGCAGTTTTGGTCGCCATACTATAGAAGACATTGAGAAACTGGAAAAAATACAACGTAGTCACTAAAATGATTCCGAGATTGAAAAATAAGACATATGAGGAACGACTGGATGAATTAAATCTATTCAGCTTAACAAAGCGCAGGATAAGAGGAGACCTAATCGAAGTTTTCAAAATTTTTAAAGGATATAGTAATCTTAACGTTAATAAGTATTTTAACATTGATAACTCAAATACAACAAGAAATAATGGTTGCAAAATTAAACCTAAGCGCTTCAAATCTCACGAGGCTAAGTACTTTTTCTTTAGCCGAGTTGTTAACATCTGGAATAAGCTGCCCTCTGAAATTGTAAACAGCAGCTCTATTCCATCATTCAAAAACAAAATTGATAAATATTTAAAAGCAAACCCCCAACAAGCTCTCTTCTTGTCCGAATAATCTTAACACGTATATCCTATTAATGTCATGGTTTCTGTGTCTCTTTTCTTTTTCAGATAGACATGTAGAGTTCACCATTGTAGGGTGAATAGCAAAATTTCCTTTCATCCTTTCCTGTGAAAATTCCATGCCAGTTTTTCCATACTGCATGGTACTTTTCCAAACTATTTTCCATGCCAGCGAAAGCTGGAGGGAGTGGTGGGTGGGGAGGAGCCTTCTCCTGTACTGTCCTGTCTCTCTTCCCTGTAGATAGTTAGCAGTAGTAACCAAGCAGCCTTGAAAGGACCAAAAGTTCTGCTGCTGCTTGGCTTTCATTTGTATTCCTTTGTATTCCTTTGTATCGTCTGTCCGGATGGCCTGTCGTCTTCCCTTGTGGAACAGATACTACATCTGCCACAGTCAGACTACGTAGCGATGGAGGACCCCAGTTTACAGCGAAGACCTTTACAGACTTCCTAGAACGCTGAAAGGTCAACCACATCGTCACGTCACCTCATCATCCCAAATTCAACAGACACGCCGAGGTTGCTGTCAAGTCGCTGAAGCATCTCATCTCCAAGGTGGCTCCCACTGGAAATATAAGATGTGAGGATTTCAATCAAGGACTGCTGGAATTGAGGAACACTCCCAACCACACAGAACACTCACCGGCACAGATCCTCTTTGGCCACTCCCTTCGCACTTGTGTCCCTGCCCATCCACGCTCCTGGTGCCTGGTGCGGAGGAGTGTGACCAACGTGCCGCCAAGCGAGACGAGGAAGTTCGAGCTCGCTACAACAGCCGGGCCCGGGAGCTCCCTACCCTGTCTATCAACCAATGCTTCCAGATCAAAGATCCAGCGACCAAACCAAGGATTCTTTAAGAAGGATACGAAGCCGTGAATTTTAGCTTGGAGGAAAGGTCATGGCGCCACAGTGGCCACTGACAGAAGCCAAAGATAGAAAATGGAACCAATTTTCTGTTTCACAAGGGATGGCTATATTGTTTTGCTTAATTTTTCGCCCTCCTTTTCTTATAGTAGTCGTATTCATTCATAGTCGTACTCATTGATAGGTACATTGATACATATACATATTGATTAATATATTTTATTGTGTAATATCGGTTACATAAAGTCAATAGCAATGACTAGATTAATTCTGAAACAGTAAACAGAATTTTAATGCCTCCTAAGCATTTGAATTTCATACTTGCAACGTTGTGACAAGAATAATCATTGCATTCAGATAACAGAATTATTGATAGAACACACACACACACACACACACACACTATTGAAGACCCTGCACAACTAAGTGTGTGTCGGGGCGCGCGTCTATATGGCCCAGTGGCCCTGCAGTTCCTACCTCGTGCTGCCTCGTCGCCTGCCCTGGGCCCGGATTCAGAAAGAGTAAAGGTGTTAGGAAGTTGTAGTTTTGGCTAGTTACACTATGCTCACATTGGGATTCAGAAAGCGGGGTGTAACTTCTTCCTCTTCAGTGGACGCAGGGAGCGCGGCTAGAAGATGCTTCCAGCATTGATGACGTCATACTCGCCAGCCAATCACAAGCCTCGAAACAGAATGTCCTAACCAATCACAAACCCAGCCCCATATCAGCTGTGTGTATGTAAACAAACACCACGTATAGGGGAGATAATGATTTCCCTATTATCTCCCTTGTGCCTGCGTCTCCCTCCCTCATTGTTGTTCAAGATGTCCTCCTCACCACCAGCTAAAGTACGACGCCCGAATTTTACCCGTGGAGAGATGCTTTGCATCATCCACGAGGTAAAGAAAAGGCTTCCCATTATATCAGGCAAGTTAGACTTCAAGTCGGGCATCACCCACCAAAGAAAAGACGAAGCCTGGCAGGAAATCACCGATGCTGTGAACATCATATCCTCTGTACCTAGGACCATGCATGAAGTGAGACTTAAGTACAAGGATATGAGGACGCAATGCAAGTCCAAGTATGCCAAACATGTGCGGCACATGGGAGGTACAGGTAAATCACGTTGAAATCACCCCATCGCCACAGTACTTGTACAGTTTAAGTTTTTTAAGTCACTGTGATGGGCAGAGGTGTATATGTATATTAATGTTATGTTTGGGAGTATCCATAATTAATATAAAACAAGGTATATGATGAAATGTGTAATACATGAATTTTAAATGTTTACAGGTGGGGGACCTCGCAAAGATTTCAAGTTCACAGAGGTGGATGAAGCTATTCTGGAGCTTATTTCACCTACAGGAGCCACTGGACTACCCATAGAAGACAGTGACACTCCTGCATTAAGTAAGTGACAATGACTATTCTAAATGTTTCTTTAGTAAAAAAAGTGGTCTGAATAGGGATACATGTACCCCAACAAAGAAATGTGAGGTTTATTATTTTAATAATTTACGTTAATTCACTTTAGTTATTTATATACTGACAAAAATAGGTAGTTGTAATCATAACACATTTGAGGATTTTACTACAGACACACAAAACCTAACACCAGTGGTCTCATGCATGTTTGGCAAGGATTGGCTTATAAACTTTCTTTGGTTTATGATATCACTTCATCTGGTATATACTATTTCAGATTTGGCATCAGCGGAGCCCCAACCATCAACATCTGCTGATGTGGGATTATATGCCTCTGTCATTGTAGACAATGAAGAGCATTTGATCCCTATCAGACCAGAGCAGCCCATTGAGCCAAGGTAAATGAGGAAGAAACATTGGATAAAAATCTCTGAATTAAATGTGCCTTTTTTAATACTGCACGTGTTTAATATCAGTAATGGATGTTTAAAGTAAGAATTAGTAATTAATATGACTTGCATATTTTTTTTCTCTTTCTGCCTTGATGTTCAAAATGCTGCTGCAACACTTCCATCCCCCTCACCCACAGTGCCCCGAAGCCAGAGCCGACCTCGTAGTAGGCCAAGGACACCTGCAGCAGGTAACACTTAGGTCTATTTTCATATATATATATATATATATATATATATATATATATATATATATATATATATATATATATATATATAAGTTTTTATTTGTACTAATTTTTGTGCTTCAAGGTACTGGAGAGGCATCATGGTTGGCGCCTCAGCTTCTTCTGGTACATGAAGACATCCGCAGCTTGTTGCAGCAGCTAGTCCAGTTCAACGAATGCTCTGCAATAGCACTCGAAGCATTAGAAAAATCAGCGGAAGAGATGGTGGCCAACAAGACAGATAATTTCCAAGAAGATTAGTTAAGTTAATATAAGTGTATATATATATATATATATATATATATATATATATATATATATATATATATATATATATATATATATGTGTGTGTGTGTGTGTGTGTGTGTGTGTGTGTGTGTGTGTACATGAATTAGTTTTAAGATAAGTTACATTTTGAATAAATTTAAGTAGTTTGATTAATTGTGTAGTATAGTTACTATTTCAGTTTAGTTTATTGAACTTGGTAGGTATATGTGATGTTAATTGTGTTTCATTGTTATGCCTTAAGTTTAGCTATATTTATATATTATTTTTATTTTTATTATTAATTTACAGCAATCAGGGAAGTCTCACCTAAGTACAAATTATTAATTAGGCTGTGATGTTAAATAAGTGTATTTTATATAAGAATTTTCATTATTGAATTATACATACATTCTCTAGACTTGTCTTTGATTTTAATTACTTCCATATTTCTCTATATATATCACTGGTAAGTTTCAACATGCACTGGCATTTGGATATAAAATAGGGCTAGATGTTTGCATTATATATCTACACTAGGTACAAGAAATAATAATAACTGAAAAACAACAAGAATGATGTGGAAAAATATCACACCTGTCTTCTCATGAGTTGAACAGTAACATAGCTTAATGCATGCAAGAGTTTTTTTTTTTTACTTATTTATGTGAACATCCACAACTTATATTAACATAAATAAGTAAATAAACAGCAGCTGTCTGTTACCTTTTATGCAAAATAATCATCAACAATAGCTTGCCGAGTAGCCTGTCCTGCAGGGTTCCGGCCCCTATCAGCAGCTGGTGCGTCTTCTTCAACTTCATCCACTTCCAACTGCAAAGATAACAATAAAAATTCAAGAATGAACTTAATCAGCATTAAGTACTGCTTATGTTCAATGACTTACACTTCCATTCCTTTTATTTTCAATGTCTACATAATGTTTATAAAATCAATTACTATTCTAAAATATCAAAAGTATTGCCCCAAAAATTAGTATTTAAGAAGTGATTAATAGCTAGCACTGTCTTAAGAGATGTACAGGTACCTCTGGTGGGAGTGCGATGCGCCGTGTAATACAGCGATTGTGGAGAAGAATGCAGCTAGCTACAATCTGTGCACACTTAATGGGTTTGTACTGTAGAGCACCACCTGACCTGTGGAGGCACCTGTAAATGAAAATGTATATTAACTAGGGAAGCTTTCAGTAATGATTCCTGCAATATCTCATACAATTACTTTACTGCAGTAAACAAGATAACTTTTTAAGACTTTCATAATAAAACTAGTTGATGTAAGTTTACTGTAGATGCAATTAGTTGGTAAAAGAAGGGGAAGCCAATTTACCTAAAGCGACTCTTCAGGATTCCAAAGGTCTGCTCCACAACAACCTGTGTTCGTGCATGAGCACGATTGTAGCGTTCTTCTGCAGGTGTTGCTGGGTTGCGCACTGGAATCATCAAAAATGGCTCAAGTGGGTAACCGCTGTCACCTGTAATATTTCAATAGTATGAAATAAAATATGGATGATAATACAATTATATTATCTTAAGAATGAAATATATTTATTCTCATACACTCACCTAAGAGAATGAAGTTGTCATACTCTCCATCCATAAACCTCTGCCACAATGAAGAATTTCGCCAGATGGAGTCATTGGTAGACCCTGTGAATCATATATGTACTGTGAAGACGCAAATATCTACATTGTAGCACTTGTGTACATGTTTTATAAGTATATTGAATAAATCTAATGAGCCGTAGACATTGTACTAAGATTATAAGATTACAAAATACCTGGGAATCTGACGCAATAGCTGAGGATCAGACCAGCAGCATCACACACAACTTGAATGTTCAGTGAGTGAAACTGCTTCCTGTTCAAATAAAGCGCCTCATCCACACTAGGAGCTTTGATGGGAATGTGCGTACTTGTAAGACAACCTAAATTAAATATTCATTCCTACGTAAATGAACAAATACTTATACAACAATAAAAGCATTGTTTGTATCTGTACTATGATATGGAATATTACAATCAATTGCCCCAATCACTCTTGGGAAATTTTGGATCCTATGGAAGTCTTGGGCCACTCTCCTTCGTTGATGTTGGCTTCTGGGCATGTACACATCTTGCCTTGCTATGTTGGACAAGACAGTCCCCACATTGGTTATTATGCGGCTGACACTTGTCTGTGACAGACCTGACACCTGGCAAACCATAAAAATAAATATTAGTAATTATGGAGACAAGCTCTGCCACTCAGTTAATAGTCACACAAGAATAGTGACTCATTTGCTTTTGTCACATACTAACTAGGTTTTCAAATCTTACTGCTTCTAACCTTTACCATTTAATTATAAAACTGGGTTCCATCAGACCCTTCCCCTGAAAACATCTATCAGTAATACACAGAATATACTCATGGATATCATCCATTTCTATAATTAAATTCCTTCAAAATAAATTTTGTCTATTACAGTAGGTATGAAAGAAGATACAGAAAATATGTTTTAATAAGACAACCCTAACTGGTTATATTTTTTACTCTTAGAGTTCTCTCTACCTTGGTTAGCTTTATTTGCTTGGGTCATGTTGGGTAAGTTAATATATTATATCTAACTGTTCCTCCATATCTATTATAGTTGCTTATGTGTCATTTCTCTAGTTTCCTAGATAACCTGCTATAGTCGCTAGCACCTTTAAGGCATTGCAGAATATGGCCCTATAGCATGCAATGGCCCCCAAAATACACAAGAACTAAGGACAGGGCTTGATTACTTTGGAAATGTCTATTTTATGTGCAGTGCAGTGTATATGTGAAAGTGATAACAAGCACTCACTTTTAATACAAAGGGTTGAAAAGAAACCTCTATATACTATGTCTGGAAACATGACAAAGGAAAACAATGGGGTCTTACCGATATGGGAGAAACCTACCGCATACATCTCCAACAACATTTTGAAAGGATCCACTTGCGAAAAACCTTAGTGCCACCAAAACTTGTGTGTGTGCAGCGATGGCACGCACCCTCTTCGTCCTCCTCTGAAGATAGGGCTGTAGCTCGTCAATTATTTGTACAAGCTCCCTTCGAGGGAACCTGTAGTGCCTTAGGAGTTCCTCGTCACTTACAGAGAGAGGATCAAGGCGAGGAGAGAATCTTCTCTCTCTCCTAAGGGCACAACGATCGTCTTCCAACGCGATAGAGAACTCGATTTCCACAGAACTGAGACAATAACAACTGAGCTACACCACCTACCTAGGTGGTGTAGGTCTACACCCTTGAATCACGACATTTGAAAGTTGTAGAGGGCTTTCTGAATACCATATACTATTTGAAAGTTGTAACCTGGAAGTTTATACCATTTGAATAGTGTAAAGTGCTTTCTGAATCTGGGCCCTGGGCCAGAATGGGGCCCACAGTGTGTTTTTGCTACTGCCGCCATGTGCTAAACGCGAGGGAGGCAGGCAGCGAGGAAGGGAGGGAGGCTCGCTGCTCCACGTGTCGCCTCGCCCATGGTAACAACAGGGTGGTGGTCTTTCCAGTCAGCTTGCGTTGGAGCCACTGCATTCGTCTGCAAGTGAAATGTGTGTCAGCGCCAATAAAATTCAACTCAACAATAAAACCAGTACCTATGTCACAACCTTTAGAACAATCTGTATATGGTTAGGCTAGATTTGTAAATGTTTTAACGATATTTATCTAACGTCTCCTCAGTGAGGCAGATACTCCGATATATAGAATGGCTTTTTATTTAAATGTCATTTATTGATTTATCATTATCTATCACTACATACCTTCTAGTGTTTCTAGGGAACAGATGAAGGCGCATCCGTGGACAAGTTGCTCAATTTTCGCCACAAAAGCAGCAAGAACTGTTCCTTGTTGTTGCTGTGCGTGGGGACATTTTGAATGTGGTGATGCCGGTGGGAGCGTTGTCGCTGTGTGGCGTCAACCGCTGGCCGGGCCCAGGGGTCCCCCTCCCATCCACTACTCTCCGCTGCTGCTGCCCCCTACTGTGCACTGACGGCATGAACATTTTCCTCAATTTCGCCAATTCGATCACTTCATCCTTGTTTATAATATCCTTGGACCAAACGGTGGTAGAGAACCGGCACCGTGGAGGCACAACCTAGGCAAAGGCAGCATGATCAGGCACATCCGGATTCACCTGCGTCCAATGCCGCCACCCACCACTGCCCCAGATGATGCAGTATCTACGGCTTCTCCAGGTCCTCGACGTTCACCGCGCTTACGTCAACGCCAGGACACGCTTACATGAAGCTCAAGACCCTGTTATGAGCTTTAAGGGGGGAGGGAGGTGTGGAATAACAAATTAGCTTAGCTAGGATACATACACTAGCTAACATACAAACAACCTCCGGGTAGGACAACTGCTAGTCACACCCTACGCCAGGCAACGTTATGGTATCAGATCAGCGGAGGCAAGCCAGGTCAGGTACACGTTCCATAGATCCTGTGTTTGTTTTCCTCACCTCTATCACCAGAGAAGAACCTACAGTATAAGACGGTGCTACCTTAAACAGCACGAACAGTAAAAGAGTGTCCTGCTCTATGAAGGTCAAAAGATTAATGACTAGCTTGTACTATTTAATCCCCACACGAGTTTCTGTAGCTGTGGGAAATCAATAAACAACACACAGAATAAATATAAAAATGAGTCAAGTACATAAGAGACTAATAACAGATGGCATCTCTGTGTTAAGAGCACAAAAGATCGTGACCATATTAAACATATTAACGTATTTGGGAGTGGTTGTTCAAGATACAGCGACCCCTGAATGGCAAATAAGTTAGCCATTTGGCTTAACGCACAGAATGTTCACCAATATTATGATGGCTTTCAATATATAGATAAAAGTATATTAAAAAAATATTATAACCAGCATGATACATCCAATACGTAGCAGTGGGGTGTGGTCACCAATCACGAAAAATACATAAGGAAGTTAGAAAGGATCCAGAGGAGAGCTACAAGAATGGTACCGGTATACCAGTCTGTTTTCCTCCTACATGAGATTCCCCAGGGGAAATTTTGACCCGAAATGATATTCCCCGTCCTGGCTAATATCCCTTCCCCCTTCTATACACAACCACCTGTACCCATATCCGCGATAGCTGTCTTAGACCGGTTAGGTAAGTTTGAAACCGTGCTTAGGTTAAGGTCAACGATTTAGGGCCGTGGAAAGTCGTCGTGGTTAGATCACTGTTGGTGTACTTCAATCAATAACGCATCGTCTATAACATGTCAATATGAAAACAAAATCCTCTCTTGTTCTGATTTGTGTATGTGTTTGTGTCGCTTTTGATTTTATGTATATTTTCCGTTATTCTACGTATACTAATTTATTCATCGTATGTTCATCATTATTGTCTTGTGTATTATGTTCTTATTTACGTATCTCATTACTGTATGTATGTTTCGTATTATTCTGTCACGTTGTTGTCATATCTCATCTCGTCCTCACATCTCATTTCACCCCAAATGCAGGGACAAATTTTATCAAGGGATTAGTCCTGTATCAGTAATTTTCATTTTACGAGTACCATCCACGTGTTCTCTCTCTGCCAAAAAATTTAAGTACGCTTTCAGTCAAGTTAGGCATGACGGTTGGCATTTCTTCCTTTATAAGCCTCTTTCTTCCTTCGTGGACTTTGTAACCTACCTTTTTTCCCAATAAACTTTGTAAACTTTTATAAACTTTGTGCACTTCAAAGTCGCAATACAATACTCACGACAGGCTGATGACAGGGAATACTAGGGGAGGAAGTTAGCTAGCTTAGCTGTGAACTATCGTGACTCCAGGACGTTCTGGCGAGAGATTAAAGGTGTTTTCAGTGGCATCATTTTGTTCGCCCTGTACCCGAACGCTGTACGCCTTTGAGAAGCGTGAGTCCACTGAAAACTATAACAACACTGCCAGACGACTCTCCCTCGTTGCCCGCCAGAAAAACTGTCATACTCTTCATTTTCGTCGGATCAATTTATTCAACGCTTATGTGATATATAGAGTGGTAGCGCGTCTGGCTACGAATCCGTGGGCCCGAGGTCGATCCCGAACGAGGACGGCGCGGACCTCACCCAGGTTTTCATCCTTCACTGGTCGATAAATGGGTACCTAGGGCAACCTAGGGAAGGTAAACTGTGGAAACCCAGATTTCATGCTGGCCCCATGTCCCGGGGTAAGGGACTATTCCACCACAGGCTCAAAGGCCAATGAGACGGGAGATGAGCGCCCGCAGCCACGCGCTGATACAGCGTAAGCTCCCCACTTTACCTTTACTTAGAAATTAGCAACTGTGAATATGTGCATATTAGCCATGAGGGTTTATGACAAGGAGTACAGGACATCAGGTTTGGTTAATGCTGCTGACTTTCAATTAATCACTACTCCTCACTCCTTTGAGGGGTTAGACTCTCCAAGTCAGGGTTGGCATTGGAAAACGAAAGAAAAAAAAAAAAAAAAAAAAAAACATATCCCCCCTAAAGGAGTAAAAGTTAGAGGGAATATATTTAAGGGGTTTCAAATATATTTAGCATGGAAGAGAAAATTTAAATTTAATCAATTAAAATTCAAATTACAAAGATGATATCAAAATCAGGTTTTCTTTGATTTTCTGACTCCTTTGTTTCTCAATGTGGCCTAATGGGCTATTTATGAAGCTCAGCCACCAGATGGTTCTACAAGTTAAGCGATAACCGAGCCAAAAATGTCTTCATCCTTACCGTGATTTACCTACGGTTATAAAAGCAGTTACGTGTCAAAGTAACTTCATGCACGAGTTGGGTAATGAAAAAGCTTCGCAAGAAAAATATAGCATGAGAGAAAACATTTCTCTCCTTAATGTATTTTCCTGAGATGTGAAACCAAAGTCGACAAACTGGCACTCTCTCATCTCACCTTTTTGGCGTTTATAAACAATAAAAATGCAAGATCAGCACTTCCAGGCCTCTCTAGATATTTGATTCACATTAGAGTATGGAAAATAAATATAGGTTTTAAGTGTCAACTTCTCTTTTGGCGGATATTTAATGTTAATAATATTGAATAGTTCAACAGCGGATATCCGAGCTCAGAGACCGTCAGTCATCTGAGATAAGATATGACTCATATTTGTTTTGATTTCATCCGAGGAGGACCTCATCAAGGCACTGTCTGCTGTCATTCCCACAGCTCATGCTTCAGTATGCCCACTTCCACACACCCCGTGTGGTCCTGCGTTCCCAGAGCCCTCCCGCCCTCCAGCTTGAAACACGTCAACTTGTAAACACACCTTGCTGCTGGTCTTGGATTAGGGAGTCTCCTGAATCTTAAGTAGCAAGATTTGCCTCACTTTGATATTCGTCAAAATAGAGACTGATACACTCTAAACGAATACTTTTCTAGCTGAAGAGTGCACACTGCACAATAAACGGGTGAACAACACAATATTAGTTTAATCTTATTCATAATCGTAAGAACAATGTGAAATGGAATAGCCAGATGTTAAACATTCTGGTCCAGGTCTCTCAAGATACATCACGGTAAACGATTTCCAGTGTACTGCTAAAATACTATTATATTACTTCACTTGTACATAATGATACGATGTCACACAACTGCTTGGTTAAGTACAGAAAAATCGCGATAGTTAATATCTTGCTTGGCTCAGCTATCTCTTACCGGCCAGTGACATCTGGTGGCCGCCGATTTTCATAAATAGCACATTGTCGCTTCTTTCACTAAGGACTTGGAAAGACTGACCCTGTGAGAAGGACTTTGTTTTGTTTGATACTTGGAGCTGTCAATTGTAATGTGTGGAAAACTAATAATGTTATAAATTTACCCTCAAGCCCCATTCCCTAAATAAAAAAAAACTTCTTTTTATCATATATTTTATTTTTTGGGTAACGCAAACCCTTGACTTTAGCTACGTAGGCTCTTTCACCTTTAATATGGTGCAACATGAAAAGATTTATCAATACCATAACCATTGATACAAATGTTGGTGCTCCTAAAGTTTTTTTTTTTTTTTTTTTTTTTAATATCAGTGTATTTTTTTAATCTGCTATTTTTTCATCATGACCCTTGATGGTGAAAAATTGTAAGTAAGTATGTTTCATCATTACGCACTAATATAAAGAAACACCCTAATTATTTCATTTTCTTGATTTCCATTTGCAATTCTACCTCTCCATTAGTTAAAATTAATTTCTAAAAAATGTAGTGTTGGATGGAAAAATATATTCAAAAGTCGATAAAAATATATAAATAGATCACAATCCACAATCAATTATACATTCCCTCTTCTTTTTTCAAGTTCTTCCTCCTTCATTTCAAACCTATTTTTCCTCTCTTCATAGTTTTTATTACTTCTCTCATTTCATCCATGCTCTGACGACTTTACATTTTTTTTATATTTCTTTGCATTGATTTATTCACACTTTTTAAAGTGTCTAAAATTTCTCTCCTCTCACTCTCTGGCCTAATTCTTCTTGTTCGTGTTCTGAGGGCTTGTGTCATAACAATGGGTGGTGGTGGTGGTGGTGGTCCCTCTTGGATTTCAGGTGTGAAAGGAACAGGATAAGGAGCAACAACAGTGTGCGTAGTTGGGGGTTGGGTGATTGAGGGTCACCAGGATCCTGCTCAGCAGCTGGCAATGGCTCCTGGCTATCAGCTGTGCCCTTTAGATGTCACACATGAATCTACAAAGTGTAAGAAGTTGTTTAGTAATACGTGAGCGCCTATGGCAGTATTTAGGACCAAATACTAGAGGTAAGAAAAAAAATTGCCCTGAAGGTCCAGGGTGTCGCTTGTCCTATCACATTTTCCTACAGTTTAAGTAATACAGGCAATAATATACTCATTAGCCATTAATGCACAACATGCCAGAGAAGGCGTTATACTACTAGTGATTGCTTGTTATTCAGTGCATATGTTTGTTGCGACATTTCTGCCGCGTTGTCCTTTGAACTGGGAAAAGTGGAGCGGGAGAGAGTCAGGACGCGACTGAGGCCTGTCCTGGCTGCGAGGCTGTGTTCGTTCGCCCAAAGTTTTCAGAGCACAATAATAAAATAAAACCAAATCCACCACGATATTGTTATAGTCTTATGTCATTAGCAAGTAACACTTCAAATATTGTATCATCTTTATATTTCACTAGTACTTTTACTTTGATAACACGTAAACTACGAAAGGTTCACACAACTGAAAGTCGAAATCGGTGTCACAAGCTTTGAAAAAAGTAGAGTGAGGCAGCGTGAGTCTAGTTGCACCCAACAACGTAGTCCTAATGTCATGCATTGAATCCAAGCTGCACCGATAATTCCTCTGACTTTAGGTATCAGAAAAGAGTTACTATATCTATTTTCCTTACGTAATACTACTTATCATATATTTATTTGCCTCAGAATAAAAGTTTTCATTGATTTAAAACTGGAAAAGTTGGCACCTTTTTCACAGCCAATCAGCAATTTTGTACTCGCAATATGCTGCTCGAGCGCTACCCGCTAGACTTCTCTCTTGACGAGGTTGAAGCGCACCCGCAAGTGGCCTCTGCCCAGCGTCTGTGATCCTGGAGGGACAAACTGCCCACAAGACAAGTGCTTCTGGACCTAGGTTGCTGGGGTAAGTACTCCCTGCGCCCTTACCAAGGAGAACCTGTGAGGTGCTACAAGTACCAGCGCTACAACTACCTCCAGGCATGGTGTGTGCACTCCATCAATTGGGGTGTTTGCAGCTTGCCCCACGAAACGGAGGAGTGCATCCCGACACAAGGCCAAAGAGGCCACCACGGGCAGGCGTCCAAATTGCGGAAAACGTCACCATGCATGGAACCCTCAGTGCCCTCCACTTGCTTCACGCCTTACAGGGCACCCGCGGGTGTGCGGCGCTGATGAGAAATGCCATCGCAAAGTCGCCGCCTCAGTCCACTGCGGGGACAATGTAGGGGTGCTGGCGATTAAGGCGCAATTGGGAGGCCGCCAGCTACTCAGCTACAACATATATCAGGAGTCAGCGACACCAGCTCGAAACGGGTGAGCTTCTCGCTTCTTGCCTCCCACACATACAAACACACACACACACACACACACACACACACACACACACACCAGCCTCCTTGTGGCGGGGGATTTCAACTCCCACCACCCCATCCTACAGTTGGTGTCCTCAACCAACGGGACGGACCGACACCTCGCCTTGCTGATCGAGGACATCCCCTACGTCCGCCTGCTTGCGAGGTTACTTACACCAGGGGGGGAGGGGGCTTGACCTCACTCACTCTGATGTCGAGTTTGCTCCCGGCGCTACCTGGCAAATGCACCCTACACTCATTAGCGACAACTTCGCCACTCTTACTACCCTGCCCTGTTACTCCCCCAGCTCTGCCCCGCCCCCCCTCCAAGTTGGAACATCAGGAAAGCTGATTGGGCCAGGTTTCAAGCCTTCCTTGCCGAGCGGTGGGCTATTTACTGGCCGCCCGCGGATCATGCACCAGCAGGAGAGGGACATGACGGCTGCCATCGAAGGGGCAGCTAATACAGCAATTCCCAGACGCGCCCAGAACCGCCGGCACCGCCCGGAGTAGTGGTTCTACAACAAGGAGGTAGGTGAGTACAACGACCGAGTAAATGTCCACTGGAAGTTCTACAAAAGGCGCCCCAACCCCACCAACTTACACTCCTGCAGGATGTGGTGGCCCGTGCGAGGGAGGTGTCTAAATTTCTAGAGTGGTGTGCCTCCTTCAGCCATCACACTTCTCTCAGTCAACTGTGGAGGAGTATGAGGACTGCTTCCGGCAGTGCCACTCCCCACCCAGCCGCCCACCCACTAATACACTAAGAGGCAGAATGGCTCGTGGCTGGTTTTACCCCTAGGGGTTCCTACGACCAGCTTCTTCCTGAGACCTGCCGTCTCCAGTAGCAGCTGCAACCTCCGCGACAAGACACCAATGGAGGCAACAGAGGAAGCCGACGCGACAGACCAGATTTTTTCCCCCTACAGGAGCTGTGGCAGGCGAAGAAGCGAGGCCGTGACACAACGACCGGGGCAGACTGAATGAGTTACTCCATGCTGGCCCACGCCGGACCGGCAGGGGACGCCGCGCTGCTGGCCATGCTTAACGCCTCCTGGCTGGCGGGCTGCCTGCCACCCGTGTGGAAAGAAGCCGACATTCAGCCCATTCCCAAGCCGAGGGAGCCCACCAAGCTCAGGCCCATCTCGCTCCTCAGCTGTACTGCCAAAACAGCTGAGAAGATGGTGCTGGCTCGGCCTCAGTGGCAAGTTGGCCTGCTACGCCAAATGTGTTGGGCTTTACCCACGGGGTGAGCACAACCGACAGCATCTTCGCTCTTCTGGCCCAGGCCAACCACTGCACCTTCATCGTCGTCTTCCTGGATCTGGAGAAAGCGTTCGAGTTGGTCAGGCCATAGGGAAGGGTGTCCGGTGAAAACTGCTCGCCTGGCTCCAGTACTACCTGCTTCATCACCGTGCCAGGGCGTAGTTCCAGGGTGTGAGGTGATGGGACGCCCCAATGAAGCATTCTCAGTGCCTTCCTCTTTAACCTCCTCATGGAGCAGCTCGTGGGCCTGCCCTTCCACGAGGACTCCGTCCTGCTGAGCTGCGTTGATGACCTCGCCCTCGTGGTCACTGGGAGGCGTAACAAGCTCAGGAGGACGCAGCAGGCGCTTGATCTCATCAGCGAGAAGTGCGAGGAACTGGGGCTCAAGATCTCGGCCGAGAATTCCAGGGCCACGATGATGCAGGCGGCGGACCCTGCGTGGCACCTCCACATCCGGCGAGTTGGGCTGTCATTAACCAACTCCTACCAGTACTTCGGGGTGAGGGTTGACGAGCAGCCCATGTCACATATCTGAGGGAAAGGACGCAAGCCAGGCTGAACATGATGAGGGCCATGACATGCCACACTGCTTGGGCCACTTTCTCTCCCTGCGCCTGTTCTATGTAGCTACAGGCGGTCCGGGCCCTGGTGGACTGTAGCGCTCCGGTCCTCATCGGGCTTTTCCCCATCCAGTAAGAGCGACTGGAGGTGCTGCAGAACAACGCCATGAGGACCATGCTGGAGGCACGCGATGACGCAGGGTCCTCCTTTACAATCCGTGGCTGCTCAGGTCCGTGCTCGCAACCAGCAACCTCAACCACACGTATAACATGCCTGGGCCGCAGCCTGATCTCCCTTCCCCCACCTACTGCGCCCCGCCCCCATGCGAGGCCGCCCTAGAAGATTACATCACCACTCCTTTCCCTGCCAGGAAGGCTCACTGTACTATCGAGGAGCTACGGCAACACACCCTCATGGCTATGGCGCGGGTCACCGAACCAGAGTGTGTTGTGTATTATACCGAGGGCTCGGTAGACGGAGCTGCTCACCAGGACACCTGACCACTGTTCCACGCTGCAGACAGAGGTAGTGGACATCCAGCTTTCCTTTGAGTATATCCAGCACCGTGAGTAGGCCACCGTGGTGCTACACACTGACTCCAGGGTGGGACTGCAGGTCCTTCAACAGCACCATCCCAGCAACAACGTGGGGCTTGTCACCGCCATCCAGGGCAGCCTGCTGTCTCGTCGCACGGGGGCCGTGGGTGAAGCTCAACTGGATACTCAGCCATGTGGGTGTCCGGGGCAACTAAGCTACTGCACCAGGGTGGAGCTGTACGACGGCTTCCAGAGGCAGGAGTGTGACCACTGTAGGAGGCATGATCGCCAACCACTCCTTCACTACCTTCTGTCCTACCCGGCGATAGCCGCCCTGAGGCCGGCCCGATCACCGTCTCCTCATCCGCTACACTCCCGTGCTCATAATGATACATGTGCTCCGGGCTGCTCCTCCACCCCGCTGACCACCCCTTTCTGAAGGTGCTCCGGGCCGCACCTCCGTCTGCCTGAAACACAACTGTTCTCACCATGATACCATGACGAAGCAAAAGAACTTTCCGCACCACCGGCGGGCTGACGCTACCATTGTGTAACAAAGCTACATATGTATTTTGTAATTTGCCTTACACAATGAACCTTTCAAAAAAAAGAAAAGAAAAAAAAGGCTTTCTGAGCGGTAGAGGAATAGTACATGCCATCGCACTGGCCACCAAGACCATGGCCCTTCACCAGGCTAACTGATGGATGTAATAAAGTGATGACCATTATTTGAGCAGTAAATAGGGTTGTAGTCGTTCACCATTAACTAGGAGGAAGATTGTTAGTAGGTTTAGTACTTCCTTGCCATGACGTGTGATGACGTAGACACGCAGGTGTGTAGGTGTGTATAGTTAACCTCGTATCAGCCGCCCCGACCACCAGTACACTTCACCGGGAGCAGCGGCCACCACCAAACTACCACTTACCGGCCTCAGTCGCTCCGTGCACCACCTCGCGCACCACTCTTAATTTAAGGTGCGTCCACATCTGCGACATGTTGCCTACAGACATGTTGAGCGCAATGTCGGAAACATCATAGCCGACATCTGGATACATATCGACAACAAAGTAGGGAGATAAGTTTGTTACAATGTTGGGCAACATGTCGAGAATAAGAGGCAACATGGTTTGTCGTCCACACCAGATCTTTGTAGACGAGTCGACAATGTCAGAGTGTGAGGACGCATTGATGGCAGCTGCTGCCGTAGTGATTTTGTGTGGGAGTCAGAGAAGGAGGCGTCCCCGCAGGTTATGGTCGAGACCGTCTTTACTGATCAACAAGAACAGTGCAGGACACAAAGATGTCATTGAAAGTATAATAGAAGATGATGACTGTGTCTTTCCACGTTCAATTAATGAGAAAGGAGTATTCCAGAACTTTTTTCGTATGACTCGAACTGACTTCAAGACGTTGTTGCAAATGATCGGTGCAGACATATGTAAAAGTGACACAAAGTTCAGGCAGTCAATATCTGTCACAGAACGTCTTGGAGTGACATTGCGATTTCTCGCAACAGGAGACTCTTACAGAAGCCTCGGATACACGTTCAAGATTTCCAAACAAGCAATAAGTGTAATTGTACCAGAAGTCTGTGATGCACTGATTGGAGCTCTCGGTGATTACATAAAGGTAAGCATCTCAGTCTAATTTTGTAGTTTAATAATATCCTTTAATCGTCAAACTGATAATAAAAGAAACTGCTATGTATAACATTTATTAGTCACATAGTAACGAATCCCTTTAATTTTTCTATTTTATCATTGTCAGCAACAGTATTTTGTAAATATCCACACTTATAATTCAGTAAGCTGCCAGTTATCATCCGAGACATGCACATCACATCCAGCATTACCTGAGGAGGGAGGAAGTGTATTCTGTGGAATATCATACAGTCCTTGTTCTGCTTCATATAATATGTTTTGAATTTTATGCTGTACTATAGACCGAGCATAATGAGTTTTTAAATTTCTTATTTTAGCTGCAATTAGCTCTCCAAATATTTGATGTTCATCTCTTTCTGTGTAGCGCTTACTGAGTCCGGTCATAATACCATATGCCTCCTGTATCATGTCGTTACTATTGTTTTCTTTTGGGAATACAGAACACTTTTTGCGCTGTGTGGGAGCAGGACTGGCCGTTCCACTTGTACTGGGACGATCCATGTCGTCCTCATCCGCTGCAACTTCCCGTTCCACGTCTCTCTCATTGTCATCAGTAACTGTCCACGTCGCTGTGCTGTCTGTAGGAATCTGTTAAATAGAAATTTATACAAGTAAGACGCCTTTAGTAGGCGAAAACACGAGCGAAGTAAGGCAGACAGTTTTCAACCACATGACTGCACGCGGAATTAAATTATGTTTGTAAAACAGCATAAAAATATATGCCTCATCGCGCAAAAATTTTAGCTACAACTAGTTTTGTTTAAAAAAAAGTGCTTCGCAGTTTTTTTTCCATTTTTCAACCAATCCTTTTTATCCCAAACAATTTTCAATTACATCACTGAATTCGCCGTCAAATTCTGTATAAAAAACATAACAAAAATATGCACCTCCTTCAGTAAAATTTTTAGCTACAGACGTTTTTGTCTTTATAAAGTATTTTTACTCTCCGCTAATTTCCCAAGAATTGGAGGCAGCTATGAAAATGGCAATGGATTCACATAATTTTTATAAACTTTTCCTACGAAACGACGGTAGTCCCATTAAAATCGGTCCAGTAGTTCTCGAGATATAAGCGTTTTAAGAGCGTTACGGTCGGGCAGGGCCGGGCCGGGTCAAGCGACAAATTCCACTCACTATATAGTAACTTCACTTCGCTCGTAATAAATATACACAGACATTCGAAATCTTCTATATATTTAATTGCTATCAAAATAATTGATTCAATTATTTTCAGACACCTACAAGTGAAAATGAATGAAAAAAAGCTGCCCAGGCGTATGAACAAAGATGAAACTTTCCACACTGTGTTGGCGCACTGGATGGAAAGCACATCAGCATCCAGGCACCACAGTCTTCTGGTAGCGACTACTATAATTACAAGGGGTTCTTTAGTATCATAATGTTTGCTGTCGTTGACAGTATGTACAACTTCCTTTATATAAATGTAGGTAGTCAGGGTAGACTTTCAGACGCAGGTGTTTTTGCACAGACTAGTTTCATTCAGGCCCTTCATGATGGTACTTTGAACTTGCCATCCTCACATTCCCTTCCGGGACGTGACATTGCTACCCCTTACGTATTTGTGGGTGATGACGCTTTCCCCTTATCACTCAATATTATGAAACCCTACCCAGGCGAAAACATCCCAGGCTCAAACGAGAGGATTTTTAACTATCGTTTAAGTAGAGCTAGAAGATTAATTGAGAATGTGTTTGGAATTGTATCGGCAGTCTTCAGAGTTCTTCGTAAACCATTGCTGGTGCAACCTGATTCTGTTAAAACGAAAACTTTAGCATGTGCACATTTACACAATTTCCTAAGACGCAGTATTACATATCAACAACTATACACTCCTCCACGTATTTTTGATGCAAGTGATATGGATTATGACACACTTATTCCGGGTACATGGAGGCAGAATGAGCTCCCAACTGTGGAATTAACTTTATTACCATTGAAACCAACACAGGAAAATAACAATAATGATGAGAGAATCATTCGCAAGGAGTTAAGAGAATACTTCATCAGTGATGTTGGACGTATCAATTCGCAAGACAGATACGCCTAATAATCGTACAATGGTTATTCTAGTTTTTATCTTTCAATATAACTGCACTAATGTATAATGCAATTGAATAAAATATAAGAATAAAACACAATTCTTACCTATTGAATTCCAGCGTCGTATGTCTTGTATGCTGTGTGTTTGTCTGCCAGAAATAACAAGCTGTTAAAGGCAAACCACTGGCTCCTATATGTGTCATCAGCTGCACTGCCCGTTTTTTTTCTTTTGTTTTTTTTTCAACTCTCTTCTGAATTGTGAAATTAGGTTTTTCATCTTCTTTTCAACTTCATCTCGTGGTACCTCGAAAATTCCTGCCAACTCACGCCATGCATCGGCCCTCTTAAATCTGTGCTTGTAATGCACATGTGTGGGATCCCTGAGTAAGGTGCGCTCCCGGTAATTCTCAATACAGTTAATTATCTTGTCCCTTGTCCACTCCATGGTCTTCAGGATAGAGAGATCCGAGTGCAGTCGCTGTTGGTGTGGGTCTGAGTGTGTCTGCCGACAAATCTCCACAACAATGCCTCGTCCACACTAAGGCTACGAACATTTCGCCCAACAGTTTTCCCAACAACTCTTCCACAATTAATTTTGTTCGACTTAACCACTCGTCTCCCAACTTGGTGATTTCGACGTCGACAACAATGTTTCGTCGCAGATGTGGACGCACCTTTACTCATGTCTATCAACGGCATTGAAAGAGTTTACCCCTTCCTTTATGTATTATAGTTCTTTTAACCGTTTGTGAGTGATAGTTTGTGAGTTCTATGTAGCTTTTAGACTACTTATTTTTTGTTTGTATTTCTTGTCCTTACAAGAATACATATCTCTCTCTCTCTCTCTCTCTCTCTCTCTCTCTCTCTCTCTCTCTCTCTCTCTCTCTCTCTCTCTCTCTCACACACACACACTTACGTGAGTAAAGAACACCAAGGAAGTTCATGCGTCATTATTCTGCTGATAGATATCAACCATACAGTCTACTTCCACACTTGTGTTAACGAACCGGATACTAACGGCTTCCGCTGTAACCTGTTACTGCGGAACGTGAGCAAGACGTTTGACCGGGTATGGCACATGGGTTTGAAGTAAAAAAATTTTTACCTGGTCTTGCCTGCTCCAGTTGAGGGCCTGCCCTGCGATTTCCTCGGACAGGATAGCTAGGTTAAGAGTGGAGGGTCATCTTGGCCTAGCCTTCCCCCTTGCCACTGGAGTGCCGCAGGATAGTGTGCTGTCACCCACCCTCTATAGCATTTATACCAGATGTAAAATGACCGGTCAGAGTTTGGGCAAGGGGTTGATATATAATAGTCACAATTGTTACGGCCGTAACAACCAAAACCCTTCCCCCATTCAACTACCACTACTAGCACCGGGCTTTGTGGAACACTGACACACTTCACACGAGCCTTGTGCTCATTGATTCGGAGCAAGTTTCGGGAGATGGGAAGCGAGCTTCGACCGAGGTTATAATATATACCTCAGGATCCAGGACCAAGCCAGCAGTTGGCTAAGGCAGTCGGCTAAGGCCCTCTCCACTGTGACCACGTCTTCTTGGATTACCACTGGATGGATGAGTATCGCACCCCTTTAATTTTCCCACACATGTCTCAGGATAGGTAGGTATATTTTTCTGTGTGTTTTCATGTGTGTTTTTTCTGTGTTTTTTCTGTGTTTTTCTGTGTACGTTTATTTTCCCGTTCATTATGTTCATTTTCTTGCTTTGAATTATTTAGTAATTATAGTAATTGTTAAGTTACTTCCCATATTATTCCCCTCAACCCGCACTAAGTTTTTTTTTTTTCCTTATTTGTTAGCGTTACACTCGCACGGTCTTTAACCTCACAGTAATGTAACACAATTCATTGGTAAATATCAGACAATCAGCACTCTCATATACCAACGACGTTGCCACCCACCCACCCACAGTACACACTCGTATAACCAACGGAAAGTATAAAAACAAAGCGAATGAAAATATAGGTAATTATAAATACGCAAAATAGTCTGTGACTTACACGGTACCTTTCGTTACTGGACACCCACAACCCGCAACTCCTCATCTAACATACGTACACATAAAGGAAACATGAGTAGGAAAGAAAATACCACACACACACACACACAACTGTAACGAAACTGTGCACGAGAGCATCTTAACGAGAACCAAACATGATTACCGTGACTCACGGTACACCAGAGACTGTCCCGTCTCGGACGTACTATATGCTGATGGTGTCTCTTAGGTAGTCTACCACCCAGGCCGCTCCAGCAGAATGACAAACGCCCGTACCAGCAGAGAGATCGGCCGTATTAACTCCTTCGAGAGAGAGCGGAGGATTAGGATAAAACCTGGCCAAATTCAACATGATCCCACTTACCACCAGGACCCTTTCTCCGCTGATAGTCGAAGGGGACGATGTGGGCCGCAGCCCAAGGTTTTCCTTCTCGGACTCACTGTGTCCTTGATGAGATACACTGGCCATGTATCCCAACGGGTGGCCCTCAACACATTGTACTGCTTCAGGAATCTGGCCACTGATCTAAAACTTCAACTCATTAAGGCTCTTGTTATGCCCATTCTTATTTACCCTACTGTTCTTTAACACGCTCTCTCCAAGATAGCTATAGGCAGACTGCAGGGAGTCCAAAACAGCACCCTGAGGTTCTCCTTCAATACCAGATGGGACGACTCCACCAGCGTGGCATCACTTCATGAGCCCGCGTTCCTCCCAGCCCTCAACGTCCGCCTCCACGAGATGGCCGCCAAGTTGTGGCAACGGATGGAGGACGAGACGAGGGGTGGGACCAGTACAGGGAGCTTCTGACTCTGTACGAGGAGGCTCCACACCGGCAGTATGCATGGTTCTCCAGGAGCCTCCTGAGAGTAGCAAACCATCCCCCTAACCCCTAATATAGGGGAAAGTTAATATTCCGTTTCCCTTGCAAGAACCTGTATGGATTATATCCTCCTCCAGCAGCACCTAATGATTCATTGATTCTGCCGGTACCTTTTTTGGGGCACAGAATGGTCTCCAGCCTTCCACTGCTGACGCCTGACTGTCGAGAGTGTGCCTGTTTCCCCTTTTTGAGAGTTAAGGAGTCACCACATCATCTGAAAAGCACTTCAGCTTAGCCTCGACACTAAGGGATTGAGAGGACTGGGTCGTCTATGTACGGTGCCGACAACCCCTCTTGCAGCGGCTCTCTCTGCGTTTTTACCCCCCTCAGCCCCATGCCCTGAGTTGCTGAGATGCCGGTCTACGTCTGGGCAAAGGGTACCCACAGCATCCGGAGAGGTTTGCATAGCCCCTCGAAGTGGGACCGAGGTCCTGGAGCCGTCTAAGACTCGGAAAACCGTCTAAGACTCGGAAAACCGTCTCAGCCGCCCGTCCATGTATAAAAACATTGGTTTTGCTCTGTAAATCACCCGAAAAATGTATCATTTCTGATGTGAAATGCAATTTATATTTTTTTGTAAAGAATATTTGACTTTTTATGAGAAAACGTAATATAAATACATGTTTATTGTATTGTCGATAAAATGCCCGACCCAAATCAAAACATTGAAGAATGGTGACTACTTCAAAAGATTTTCCCTAGCAGAAACACAAAGGGAACTTGGGGGTTGGAGGCAGTACTTTTCTGCGTAAATTCTGCAACGTTAGGTAAGAAAATTTTACACATTTGTCCCAGTAATGATGACAAAGCAGAGTCACCCATATCTGTGGTTTGGTTTGTCAGTAATTTGGTGAGGCTGGATTGATTAGTTAAGGGGGGGCCATCCCCGGGAATTTTTAACGAATATGAATGAATTATGGATCTCCCTTTTCTTCGTTCACCCTGTCTTTCATACCTCAAACTATCACTTCGTGAAGTTTTTTCCAGAAACAATTGTGTTGCGTCATAGCGTGACGCGAGCGCTAAAAGATGAGATGCCTTTCAATGCTTAAAAGTACCTAAAACTATGACTAAAATATATATTTTTTTATTTAATTTCTCCAATTGGCATTCATTTACCGTAGAGTGAGTTGTATAGAGGCTGTCCAAGCTACCACAGCCAGTGCCTTCCCTGACATGAGAGGAGTGGGTGTGTCACGTTTCTCTGCGATATTTCCTTGTTTCAGGCTCTGGATGATGACATACATGCAAAATTCTACGAAGACAAGGGTCATCAAGAGAGAGAGAGAGAGAAAGAGAGAGAGAGAGACTCCAAACCAAGGAGAAATATGAGTGGAAGCTATATATAGCAGTAGAGCGAGTCACCCAGCGCGGCCGGCGTCTTATCGCAGCCATTATTACCACCCTCCTCTCCCCTTCACAACCACCACCACCATCGCCAGAACAGCTGTCTCGACCTGCGTTTCTCTCCTTATTCTGCATATCAAGCAGTCTTTCAGTTTCGTTTGTTTCTCCATCTTCTACTGCTGCTATCATACGAGACGTCACTGTAGCGACGAATAAATATTATGCAGAAGAAAGATGTGGAGTAGTATGTAGCCCCTGAAAGCAACGAAAGCGACAGTTACATACTTCACTGTGTCGCTGGAACAACTCAACAAATTATTCACGACAATAAAATGTACAAGAAAGGCATGCAAGACGAGCTTGTCCGTGACATTTGGTCACGGACGATGAGGAAGGCGCCTTCTGATACCCTCACTTTCTTAGAAAGGGGGCATAGATGATGTCTTAAAAGTTCTCCAGTAAGTTAACCTTGTATACACAATAATATGTGAAAATTTCATGCCGATGAAATGAATACAAGGGAAAAATGGAAAAAAAAAAAAAAAACTTTGAGGCGAAATGTTTTTTCTCGAAATGTTTTTTGCACTTCAAATAATTTCAGAAAATCGGAGATAGCTCTGATCACCTTATGTTTGGTATAATTTTAAACTACAACAAAGGTAGAAGTTTCGCTTGGAATTAGAATATCTTAATGGAAAACGAGAGAAGGGGGTAGTAAAAAACATTTTTCGAAAAAAAATTTCCTACTGAAAAAAAAAAGAATAAATCTAAAGACTAACTCCATGGAAATGTAGATATATGTCTTAGTTCTCCAGTAAGTTAACCTTATATACACAATAGTATGTGAACATTTTATGCTGATCAAATGAATACAAATAGCACAACAAGGGAAAAATGGAAAAAAAATAAAAAATAAATAAGAGGCGATATCTCGAAATGTTGTTTTTGGCACTTCAAATAATTTCAGAAAATCGAAGAAAGCTCTAATCACCTTATGTTTGGTATCATTTTAAACTACAACAGAATTTGAATTTTCGCTTGGGAAAAAATATTATGAAAAAATATTTCGAAAAAAGAAATATCCTTCGAAAACAAAACAAAAAATCGAAAAACTAATCCCAAGCTATTATAGATATATGCACAGAGTTTATATGGTATTTTTTTTCAAAATAATAAATAAATAAATGAATTTTGTGAAATTAAACAACGAAAAAAAAAAAAAGTATCCTCTACCATTCACCCTTATTTCATAAAATTTACACAATAGCATTTCTTTACATAAGGAAACACCTTATTGAAATTTCAAACCAATTGGATGAACCATAAGCGAGATATGAGCCAAAACATGTTTGGAAGGTTTAAGTCAATCTTGGTTAGGTTAGGTTAGGCTTATGTACTTTGATTAGGTTAGGTTTGGTTAGTTATAAATTTATAAAGCACCTAAACACAATCTAACGAAATCAAACCACATACTAGGTGAGTGACTCTATCATGTTTTCATTACTAAAACATATGTTTGCTTTGTTATTTTGTCATGGTTTTGGGTAGGTCAGTATAAAATTAGCTTAGTTAATTTAGGGATTGTGTCATTGAATATTACTTTAGTACACTTTGTATTCTGGTTCAGTTATGTTAGGTTAAGTTAAATTGTTAGTTTGATTTGGTTAGGTTTGATCAGAAAAGATAGTTTGTGTCTTTAGAGTTTAATTGGTTAATGTTATTTTTGCTTGGTTTGGTTTCTTATATAGGGGATGATAAGGTTGATTTATATTTTGAATTTGGTTAGGTTAGTTCACACTTGTTAGGTTGTGTTGGCTTATGATTGTTGGCTAGATAAGTTTGGATTGGCTTAATTACCTTGTTTAATGTTAGGACTGTATAATTATATAACTTTGGTTGGCTTTATATCCTTTGATTTGGTTATTTACATAGGTAAGTGAATTTACTTAGGGTAAGATTTGTTAAATTGTTACTTCTGTTGAGGTTTGCTAGTAATAAATATAAGTTGAATTAATTTAGTTAATGTAATGAAGGTTAAGTATTTACTTTAGTTAAGTTAGGAGTTTTGGAATATTATTTGGTTAGATAATTTAAGCCATGTTATATTCATTTGGTAAGGATAGGTTGTGTTGGCTTATGATTGTTGGCTAGATAAGTTTGGATTGGTTTAGTTACCTTATTTAATGTTATGATTGAGTAGTAGTAAGACAAATGAGAGTAAAGATGGTAAGGAAAAACTTTGGTTGAGTTAGAGATGCTCCTTACTCTAACGTTTCGACAGAATGTCTTCTTCATAGAGTGAGTGACGGACATTTTTTTTATTTTTTTATTTGGCCATCACCCAATCATGGGTATTAGGCCATTTTTTAAAATTTTGTGTATTTGTTTATATACAAGTGCATTTTTTGCTTAATTTATGTGTTTTAAGGTTACTTTTTAATTTTTATTTTATTTATATATATTTTTTTTCTTTTTTATTTATATAATAACAAAGAAAAATAACAACAACAACAACGACAACAGTCACACTTACACACACGGTTCATTCACACAGGGTACCTATTCCTACTGCAAAGCTATTGTCCTTTGTCAAGGCAGGGGAAGTGGGTGGGCAACACACAAACACACATTGACTACGTTGTATTACTACGTATTATTTTTATTAAAAAAATATATAATAACAATAAAAAAATACCCCCCCCCCAAAAAAAAAAAGAAGTAAACAAACGGTGGAAAACATTGACATCAAATCATGCTAGATAGAATTCATACACACTTTCATACTTTTATTTACATATATATATATATATATATATATATATATATATATATATATATATATATATATATATATATATATATATATATATATATTGATGTGAAAAATGTACAACATAATGCATCATACATAATATATACACATAAATCACAACTCTCTGATTAAGTTGGTCTCAGTCAGGTAAATCATAAGTCTATCGACCACATCCGGGTGTTCGTCACCCAGAAGGGTGGACAGTGTTAGCGAGAGGCCGCGACTCCGGCAATACGCCACCAAGGGCCGCCTCTCCTCACGATAACGCACACAGTGAAGCAGGATGTGCTCGACAGAGAGGGTGACACTACATATAGAACATTGTGGTGGGAAAGTGTTTGCTATGTAGGGGAGCATGTGGGTGGGGAGGGTGCAGCCAATCCTGAGGCGTGCGAGGACAACCTCCTCCCGCCTTGTGGGGCAATTAGAGGAAGCCCACTCGCCTAGGATGGGTTTGATGGTTTGTAGGTGGAGGTCGTCCCAGAGTTTCGCTGATGATTTAACAACTGACAGACATGACTGCAGATCCCGACGGAGGTTCCACGCTCCCTCGAGCTCTGCGACAGACCTAGCTAGCATGTCAGCCTGTTCATTCCCGCGTATATTGGAATGTACAGGCACCCAAATCAGTAAGAAGGATTTACGACTTGAATTTAATTGATTAATGATGTTGCCCTGGATTTCATTTGTATCCGTACGGCCGGACTCTATTGCCTGAAGGGCTGACATAGAGTCCGAAAAAATAATAATTGAATGATGAGATCAATTTAAAGCATAATCTATGGCTTTATCAATAGCAAAAATTTCAGCGGAAAAGACCGATGTATGAATCGGCAGTCGGAACCTGAGGGCACATTCACACGACCATACACTTGCACCCATACATTCATCCGTCTTGGAGCCGTCAGTATATATGTAGGGATGGACGGAGGCCAGCGATGAGGGCCCGGAAGCGTTGGTGGTGCTCCGCCTCGGCAACAACAGCCTTCTTCCCCCTTATCCATGATGTGATGATTGATGTTTGCTGTTCCTTCCATGGGGGAAGGGTGGGCAGCACGAGGCGGTCCGCCTCGTCCAGCCTCACGCCCGTTTGTAGGCATAGAGCGTTAAGTCTGACAGAGACTGGACGGTGGACCGCAGTGTGGAGGTGGTGGTGCTGCCCGATGATTTTGCTTGCTGTGTTACCATGGGGAGCTTTCCGGCCGGTTTCTATCCCATATGATAGAAGTAGAGCATCGCGACGGTATTTTAGTGGTGGTATATTGGCCTCAACCTCCATCCTCGCCACACGAGTGCAGCGCAAGGCCGCAAGACACATTCGAACACATTCATTCTGCAAAACATCCAACGTCCTTAATGTTGGTTCCGACCCAGACCCATACACCGGTGAGTCATAGTCTAAATGAAAACGAATTAAGGAATTGTACACCATTATTAAAGATTTTCTGTCTTGATTTTCTGTCATTGATTTTTTTACGGCAACGGAGAAGTATTTCATTAATGTTGGTTTTCCAATTGAATCTGCTGTCAAAATGCAGACGCAAGAATTCGACTGAATTTTGAAATGGTATCGGCTGGCCTTTAAGAGTTAATTACAAATTAGGTACGTTACGTCTAGTAAAAACAACGCCGATATATTTAGCAACGGAAAACTTAAATCCCCACAAAGAGGCCCAATGCTGAACGGAATCAAGAGCGTCTTGAATCCGCCTCGCCGAGAACTGACCGTTAGGCAAGGAGTGCCATAACGCACAGTCGTCAGCGTACAGTGAGTATTTAAGATTCCTAGGGATGGGAGTTGTGGACAGAATATCATTAATCATAATACAAAATAATATACGACTAAGAACACTACCCTGCGGCACCCCGTTCTCATGGACGAAAACGTCCGAGATTAGGTTACCTGGAAGCTTGACAGAGAATGTTCTGTCCTGTAGGAAATTATAAACAAAAATGGGCAAGTTACCTCTGAAACCATGAGGATACGGTGTCGCCATGTCATGTCGAAGGCTTTGTGGATGTCTAGGGGCACCCCTATCATGAATTCTTTTTTGGCAAATGCCTCTGAAATGCAATGCTTTAGATGTGTTAGGTGATCCATCGTGCTTCCGTACTTCCGAAACCCCGACTGCTCATTACCTAACAAACCCTTTGCTTCTAAAACAAAAAGAAGCCTTCGCTTTACCATACGTTCCATGACCTTACATAGACAGCTCGTGAGCGCAATAGGGCGAAACGCGCTGGGGTCCGCAAGGCGTCCAGTCTTTTTGGGTATTGGGATTGTATGAGCAAAGCCCCAAGTCTTAGGAAATGTGTGGGTGGTCCATATTTTGTTGTACAGGAATAATAATTTAGTGATGGAATGGTGGCCGAGATGCTGTAGCATAGTATATGAAATATTATCTGGACCGGGACTGGAGCCTTTACAGTATTTCAGGGCAAGGAGGAGTTCATCCAACGTAAACTCTGTGTTGTAGTCCGAGTTTACGCCTCCCTTGGCAAAGTTTGGGGCCGAGGGTTCTGCCTCCTTCTTGTGGGGAAGGAAGGCAGGGGTATAGTAGGCGAAACTGCTAGCGTGATGAAAAAGTTGGGCTATTGTATTGTCTATTTCTTTTTTGTCATCTATTACATTATTGTTTATTTCAAGAGTATTTATTGGTGTAAAAGGTTTTTCATTATTAAATATGTTTATTATCTGCCACACTTTTGAAAGGGCTGTGGTGCGATTCACTGTTGATATGAATTGCCTGAACGAGTCAGGTTTTGCATTACGGATGACTTTCCTTGCCTGAGCCCTTGCCTTTTTATAGGCTATGAAGTTTGGTTGACTGGGCTGCTGGCTGAAATGCCTGTATCGCCTATTACGCTCACGAAGTGCTTGTCTGCAATCCGTTGTCCACCATGAAACTCCATGCTTAGTGTGAACTGTAGAAGTCTTCGGAAGAAGTCTTCGGACCATTATGTCAATGTCCTCGCCAGATATATCCACGTCGGCAATCCCAAGGAAGGTTGCCCAATCTTAAAGTTGAACTTGAGAGTGCGGGGGGTGGGCGGGATGTCGCGTGAGTAAGAGATACAGATGGGTAGATGATCACTTCCGTGGGAGTCGTCGATGACTTCCCAGTAGAAGTCAGGGAGTATACCTGGCGATAACAATGACAGATTAATGGCAGACGCGTTACCGGTCCGATCATCTACACTAGTCGCATTTCCATCGTTCAGAAGACAGAGGTTTGTCTGCAACATAATGTCAACTATCTGCTCCCTTGACCTCTCACTTCCCCATTGATGATGGGTGTTAAAGTCGCCCAGTACTACCCTGTTGCCCAGAAGCTGGCTATCAGTGATATGATATCGTCATCAACAACGGGGGTATTGGGAAGCAAGTAGAGGGAACATATAGCCAGATACGTGTTGTTGAATCTCACCCTGCACGCGACAGCTTCCAGAGGTGTATTCAACGTCACTTCTGTTTGTGTTAGTGTTTTGTGTATGTAGTTATATGACAACACCGTGTCCCTCATACTCGTATCTTCTATACGGATGGTAGTGTTTTAGCACTGTAGGATCAGGCTGATCCTGCAGTCTCGACTCCTATAGACAAATAACAGACGGCCTGTGTATGTTTACTATAAGTGACAAATATGAATCTTTATTCCGAATACTTCTGCAGTTCCACTGTAACATCTTGAACATTATGGCTTAAGAGTGGAGGTGGCGGCCGTGTTTCTTGGTCCTTTTGCGCTCTGAGGAGCTACCGGGGGACCTCTTCCGGCCCTTATTAGTGGTGACATCCATTGGGTCATCAACCGTTAACTCCTCGGAGCTCGTCGAGAGGGAGCGTGCGTGAGAACTCCTCCTCGAGGGCGCGGGAGCTGCGACGACATGAGAAGGGCGAGTGCGTTCAAGTTTTGTTAAATTTAGTTTATCAGCCTTGTCAGTCTTTTCACACTTACTGGGAACACGAGAGATAGCGGACAGATATGGAGCAGAGGAAGTGATAGCAGTAGAAGTTTTAGTGGAAGTAGATGTAGTTTTAGCAGGTGAGGCAGATGTTGAAGGGGAAACTGTGGAGGTAGATGAGGCAGGCAACGGATCAGTCTGAATTCCAATAGTGCACATCTTGGGAGAAGCCCTTACTGCTGAAGCATAAGAAGCGTTTGAAGCAGGAGCGGACTGCGTCTGCTTCACTCTCATCCTTGCTTCATAGTAAGAAATTCCTTCAGTAGCTTTTACTGTGCAGATCTCTTTTTCCAATTTCCACGCGGGGCAATCGCGCGAAAAAGTGGAATGAGCACCCTTACAGTTACGGCACTTTTGGACAAGAGATGTACATTGGTCTGCAGAATGACCCTCATCTGAGCATCTACCCCAGTAGGCGTGGGAAGACCGACAAGCATTTCCATGATGACCATAAAGTTGATAATTGAAGCAACGGAGAGGATTCGGAATGTAGGGATGAACGGAAAGCGACTCGTATCCTACATGAACCCTATCCGGCAATTTAGCAGCACTGAAAGTTAAAATAACAGATGCTGTGCTCCTTCTGGTGCCGTCAACATTCTTAGTTATTTTACGAGCTTCAATAACGTCCTGGTCAGCCATGCATCTCGGCCTCATCCATATCCACAAAATCGCGGTGGGAGGCAACTCTCCGACACGAGTTCATAGACACTGGAATGAAAGCCTCGATCTTAATGTCATGGATGAACCGGAGCTTCAACAATGATTTAACTTGACTTACGTTAAGGGTCTGAACTAGTAAGTCACCACTGGCAAGTTTCTTTACATTGACAACGTTACCGATATTACAATCAATAACTTTCTTTATAAAAAAAAAATTTACATTTGAGAGGCGGGTGGAAGTCTTTGAATGTAGAGTCACAAAAGTCGCTTTGTCGGGATCAATGTTCAGTCTGGCGGTCGGGGGTCGTCGATCAGTGCCCTCCTTCCCCCTTGGAAGGGGAGGGGAGGAGAGTCCGTCCGGCATGGAGGGGGTACACCCCCCTCCTACAGGAGGGGAACGGGACGCAAGTGGTAGGAGGTCAGGGAGGAGTTTCCTAACGTCAGATTCTCCTGCCAAACCACTCTAGGGGGGCCGGACAGTGTCAATTCACCCAAAAAGCACGCTCACTGAGGCGGATCCTCCGTAGGTGAGAGAGGAAAGGCAATCTGACTCGGTGGCAACAGATACCTTATGTTGCCGCTAAGGACAAGGAAGTGAACAGCAAAACTAAAATTCATGGGGCAATAGGAAACCTAATTTATTTAACTAAGACCCTAGGCCAGATGGGCGTTCAAAAAATTCCACGCAAAGGTGGCAGAAGGACAGAGCTTCAGAATGCGTGTTTTCAGCACGGAATCTGGGCTCAGTCTGTGTGACAGACATGGAGAGAACAGCTGCTTATATTCACTCGTAGACTACCTGTGCGCATGTCTGCCAGGGGTGCGCGCTGATTGGTCCATTAGCGTGAGTTTGGCTGCCGAACGAGATAGGCTACAAACCCCTCTCTATAGTTGATGATGATGGAGGTAGCAGTGTATGCAGCCTCAACCAGCTTCCTCTCCCTTTTCTCCATTTTTGTAAGCAATATTCCCGACTCGGTGTACCACAGTGTCAAGGGAAGGAAGTATATTTTCCGTTTCTTGCTCCACGGTGAACGGTATGCATTCGTCCACTGCATGGAACATCCTGAGTTTATTTTCAACATTGACGTTTCTAGGCATTATGACCAGCACAGCGTTCACGCTGGAAAAGGATAGATACATTAGGATTATGGGGAGAGGTGCTAATTGGTTTTGCTACGTGGACGATGTGCTGGTCATAATGCCTAAAAACGTAAATGTTGAAAATAATAAGCTCAGGATGTTGAATGCAGGGAACGAATGCATACAGTTCACGGTGGAGTAAGAAACGGATAATATGCTTCATTTCCTTGACACTGTGGTACACCAAGTCGGGAATATTGCAAAATTCTCCGTGTACAGGAAGCCCACTAACGAGGACGACTTCATTCATTACTTGCCGGGGCACAGTGACAGGATCAAGTCAAGCGTGGTGATTGGGTTCTACAGAAGGGTGCTCAGAGTATGCAACGAAGAGTTTCTAAACGACGAATTAACGTATGTGATACAGGCTTTTCAGAAGCTGTCCTATCCTTTAGGACTTTTGAAAATAGCTAAGAAATAAGGCAATGGGTATCTTCAAGAAGAGCGGTGAGGAGAGAGATAAAGGTTGTGCAACAAGACTCACGACAGGCTGAGGCCAAAGAACACAGGGGGAGGAAGTTGGCTAGCCTAGCTGTAAACTACTGTGACCCCAGGAAGTTTTGGCGAGAGATCAAGTGTCTCTTGGGACGTACGACGGGACCCAACACCTACCTACTAGACCACACAGGCGACAAATTGTTCACCAACAACGACAAAGAACGACTGTTCACCAACATCTGGGACCGCGTCTACAGTGAAGACTAAGACGACGACGACAACGACCAGGTGCTGAATTACATGGCTACTGCCGTGCAGAGGACCTACCCCTACAACCATGCTGATCCTGCCCTGGCTCTTCTCCTCTGGACTATCTCATTTCTTCCTGGAAGCTGGCTGCCGTTATAAAAAGCGGCAGGCCGACCTGCCCTGGATAAAGTAATATAAATAAAACTATAGTTTCATATCTTCCAGATTCTGCTCTTTTCAGACTACGAACCATTCTCAATGCAGCACACTCTTCTGGCTGTTTCCCAGATGGGTTCAAACAGGCCGAGATGCGGATGATACCTAAGGCCGGCAAGCCTCCCACTCGACCCGAGAGCTACCGTCCCATCTCCCTTCTCGAGGTTCCTGGGAAAATACTCGAACAGGTTATAATCTCGCAGCTGCGCACATATCTAGACACCGGCAACCACCTTTATCCTGCACAGTACGTGTTTTGGAGAGGTAGAGGCACTGTACATGCAATTGCACTGGCCACTGAGACCATGGCATTCACCAGGCTGCAACCTGCTATTGCGAGACGTGAGCAAGGCGTTCTACCGTGTATGGCACCTTGGTTTGAAGTACAAAATCCTTCACCTAGGCTTGCCTGCCCCGATGGAGCGCCTGCTCTGTGATTTTCAAGAAGGCAGGACAACCAGGATAAAAGTTGGGGATCATCTCGGCCCAGCCTTCCTCCTTGCCACTGGCGTCCCGCAAGGCAGTGTGCAGCCCTCTTCCCTCTACAGTATTTATACCAGTGACTGCCCTGTTTCAGACGCTGGTATTAATGTACTATATGTATATGATGTCTCCCAGGTAGTTTTTCACCCAGGTTACTCAAGCCGCATGACGAACGCCTGGACCGGCAGAGAGATCGCCGACATCAACACCTTAGAGGAGTGGAAGATCAGGACCAACTTGGCTAAGTTTTATGTCGTCCCGCTTGCCACCAGGACGCCCGCCCCTCTGATCGTTGAGGAAGACGACGTCGGCTTCAGCATGAGGGGCTCCCTCCTGAGGCTCTCGGTATCCTCGAGGGGATACACTGGCCATGTGTCCCAGCGGGTGTCAAGAGCGAAAGCAGCTCTCACGAAGCTCTATCGCTTCAGGGATCTGGCCACTGGTCTAAAACTCCATCTGATAAAAGCCCTAGTTCTGCCTATATTAACTTATCCTCGTGTCCCTTTACACATTCTCTCTAAGATAGCAATAAGCAGACTCCAGAAAGTCCAGAACAGCGCTCTGAGGTTCGCCTTCGGCACCAGGTGGGACGACTGTACTAGCTCGGCATCGCTCCAGGAGGCCGCGTCCATCCTAGCCCTCAACGTCCGCCCCCATGAGATGGCAGTCAATGTGTGGCAACGGATGGAGGACGAGGAATGGGACCAGTACCTGGTGCTGAAGACCATGCATGAAGAATTTACATTAGTAAATTCGCAGATGACACATTAGTAAATTCGCAGATGACACTAAGATAGGGCGACAGATAAGTACACCGCGTGACAGCAAGATTCTACAAAGAGAACTAGACATATTGCACGGGTGGGCAAATAAATGGCAAATGGATTTTAATACTAGCAAGTGTAGCATTCTTCACATAGGTAGACATAACCTGGATAATGGATATGAAATTAATGGTACAGAGTTACGTAGGCTAAACTCGGAAAGGGATTTAGGGGTATTAATTAGTCAGGACCTCCGACCTAGAGAACAGTGTATCAGCGCTAGAAATAAGGCAAACAGAATATTGGGTTTCATTGCCAGGACAGTAACTAACAGAACAGCTGAGGTAATTTTAAAACTCTATCTAGCGTTAGTTAGGCCTCATTTAGATTATGCAGTTCAGTTTTGGTCTCCTTACCATCGGATGGATATAAATAGGTTAGAATCCATACAGAGAAGAATGACGAAGATGATACATGGGATTAGGAACTTAAATTATAAAGATAGATTAAAACGCCTTCAACTTCACTCATTGGAAAGACGCAGGGTGAGAGAGACCTGATAGAGGTGTTTAAATGGATCAAGGGATTCAATAAGGGGAATATAAATAAGGTACTTTTAGTTAGTACTTCAAATAGAACGAGATCGAATGGTTACAAGCTAGAAAAATTCAGATTTAGGAAAGAGATAGGGAAGAACTGGTTCACAAATAGGGTGGTAGATGAATGGAATAGGCTCAGCGGGCATGTGGTGAGTGCTAAATCTATTGATTGTTTTAAAAAGAGGTTGGATGAGTTCATAGATAGAGATGATAGATGGTAGAGGATATATTCTTTTTAGATTCACAGGAACTACCTCGAGTAGGCCAACCGACCTTTTGTAGATTCCTTATTTTCTTATGTTCTTATGTTCTTAAGAAGCTCCACAACGTCAACATGCACCGTTTCCGAGGAGCCTTCTGAGACTTGAAAACAATCCCCCCTGAACCCCAATACAGGTGAAAATTAACGTTCTCTTTTTCTTGTTTACCAAGATCTGTATCGACCATCCCTTCCAATCTCCCACGAACGAAGAACTGCCCTTTCTTTTTTATCCCACATAACTTCCAGCCTCAGCCGACCCCTTTCACCACTAGTCCGAGAACGTGTCTATTCCTTCTGTCCATGAGTAAACGAGCCAGCACCCGATGGAGTATGGTACTGAGGGATCTGCCAGGACTGATGGCGTCCCCGGGCGACACCGACGGAAATCCCTGTGCCGTTCCCCTCAACGTGTTTTCCACCTCAGCCCTGTGCCCTGAGTTTTTGGGACGTTAGCCTGCCTCTCAGCAAGGGGTACACACAGCATATGGGCAAGCCTGCAGAGCTCCGGGAAGCAGGAATGAGCTTCTGAGGCACACAGCTGGGGAAATATACCGGAACCGATGGTAATAAGCTCTGGAACTCTCTTCCTGCCTCTGTATTTCCACCTGCCTATGACTTGAACTGTTTCAAGAGAGAGGTATCAAGACACTTATCCCATTCTTCTTTTGGCTACTGAATATGGACTTTCCAGGGACCGGCACTAGAGTGGGCTATTTTGTTTGATTTTTGTTGCCCTAGGCCGCCTCCCTTCTACAGAAAAAAAAATAAATAAAATACCTCGGGTTCCGGTCCTGCTCCATCCACCCAACGAGACCTCCTACCTACCGGGACCTACCAAACGAGACCTCCTACCTGCCGACTCCAGAGCGGCAGGCATCACCAAAGAAAACCCCTCCACCAATGAAGAGACTTCTCCGGATGTTTTAACATCCGAAGTGTCAATGACTTTCTCCAAATGACTTGTGAACCCTTACCATGTCAGCAAGGGTGGGTTTCCTCCGGGAGCTCCAGTTTCCATCCAAGGAAGCATCCACGCTGCATGGTTCTTCAATCTCTTGTCTATGTTTTTTTAAATCCATTTGTATATTTTAATTATTATTATTGTGTAAATGTAAGCTGTAAAACAATTTAACCCTCCACAACTCCCGGTCTCACAGCAGTATGGGTGGTTTTCCTCCAAGAACTCCGGTTTCCACCCCTTGACCCGAAATATACTGTCCTGTGACTTTCACCACTTTAAAGCAGCAGGCAGGACCGCTCGGTAACTTTCTGCTCTTACTTTATTTCTCTATTTCCTCTCTTTTTCTTCCAGTGCACCAGTCACGGTACACTCTCCCCCCCTCCTTTTGTAACCCAACTTTTCTGAATAAACTTTGTAAACTTTGTCTGTCACTCACTCTCTGAAGAAGACATTCTGTCGAAACGTTAGAGTAAAGAGTATTCCTGACCCAGCCCAAGTTTTTTCCTTACCATCTTTACACTTAATGTTAAGATTGTATAATTATATAACATTGATTGGCTTTATATCCATGGATTTGGTTATTTACATAGGTAAGTGAATTTACTTAGGGTAAGACTTGTTAAATTGTTACACTTTTTTATTATTTTTTTTTATCTATACAAAGTGGGCATTTTCACGGGAATTTATGGGCTAAAGAAAGCCCACCCACTAGAGGGTCGTTACCCCGAGTGGACGTCCAATTTCCACCCAGACTGTAGTCAGTATTCGAACCAATGCGCTCGGGGATCCCAAGACCCCCAGAGCACAAGCGGTTCCACTGTACCACGGCGGCCCCATACCTTTGTTAAAGTTTGTTAGTAATAAATATAAGTCGAGTTAATTTAGTTAATGTAAGGAAGATTAAATTGTTACTTAAGTTAAGTTAGGAGTTTTGGATATTATTTGGTTATTTCATTTAGGTAAAGTTTAGTAACATTATGTTTGAAATCTATTATCCATCAGCCATTATGAAAATTATTATTGTACACGCATATGCATCATGATGAATAACAAATTCATTATGCATCATAGACATGAAGATGTTGATGATGAGTCAGTGTTTTTCATAAGTATTTATCCTTTTTGAAAGGAAGGAAACTATCCATTTATACCTATTAAATATCCTGTTACATGTTTGGGGGAATTCTTAAATTCATGATAGGTATAACACCAGAAGAAATAATATTTGTATATTAATATTCCTTCACTTGACATTTTTTACATTAATTTTCATCACAGATTCAGCCCGTTTCCCAGTGCTGAAGACGAGAGAGCCAGCAACAATCATGGCAGACTTCATCCGCCGATGCTGGAGGAGACGGCTGCTGAAGAGATAGATGAGGGCTCCAACACTATTTCCTGCTTCATCATCACAGATGAGAAGCACCTGCAGAGAAAACAGCTGCTGGAATTAAAAGTTCTCCAGCATAAAAGTAGATGCCTACAAGGCCAAGGCAGAGCAGCATGCTGCCGAGGCGAAGGCGGAAGCAGAGGCAGCCAAGGTATAGGTGGAGGAGAGGGCAGAAATGGATCGGCTGATCATACAAAAATAAAAGGCTGGTTTTTTTTTTTTTTTTTTTTGCCAACATATAAAATACAAAAAAAAAAAGTATGTATTCATACATGTTACAACTTTATTTTAATCTCCCCTCATACTTCATTTCAAGAAATTAAGTCTCTCTCTCTCTCTCTCTCTCTCTCTCTCTCTCTCTCTCTCTCTCTCTCTCTCTCTCTCTCTTGGGTGAGTTTTTGGTATATGGTATACGGTAATGACGTTTTTGTCTCAGGTAATGTTATTGGTATATGGTAATCAGTTTCTTCACTTACTTCATTGAAGGTTTGCTGCATTTTCCTCCCTATGATGAGGTGCATTGCTGAAAAAAGAAAAGTATAACATTAGTATTTTCTATAACAGTTTTACTTGTGGTCTCTATAATAAAGGAAATGCCTTGCAATTTCAGTATGTAACATGTTTCAAACTTTATCACACTATAGTTATTAATTATTTATATGCTAATTAGGTTTGAAGGGAACAGCCCTTAGACTTAGATAGTTAAGTTAATGCCTGTGGGGGCATTGGAGAAATTGGATGGGAAGCACTTTTGTGTCACAATTAATAAATACAGAAGAAAAATTATAATGTAGGTCTTTAAAATTAAAATCATATAATTTTAAGTGTAATATAAACTTACCTGTTTTAGCTTGTTTATGATCCCGGGCCACTGAGCTTGTAGGGAAGCAACCAAGGATTCTAAGGAGGATACCAGGCCGTGAATCATACCTTGGAGGAAAGATCGTAGCACCACAGTGGCCACTGACGGAACTAAAGATAGAAAATGGAAACCATTTTGTGTTTCACAAAGGATGGCTATATTGTTTTGCTTAATTTTTCGCCCCCTTTTCCTATAGATTTAGCCATATATTCACTCATTCATAGGTACACTGATTTTTCGCCCTCCTTTTCTTATATATTTCGTCGTATATTCACTCATTCATAGGTACATTGATACATAAATGTTACAGTAAAATCTTCAAAACAGTAAATTTGTAAATTTCCTTGATTTTTCAGTAAATTTACAAAGTGACTGTTTCAATCAGTAAATTTACAAAATTACTAACCTAACCTAGCCTAACCTAACCTAACCTAACCTCACCTTTTTTTTGTAAAATTTTGTAAAATTCCTGGCTCCTAAAATTAATATATTTCTAAAATTCCTACAAATTTTAGTAGGAAATTTAGGAAATGTACAAATTTACTGTTTTGAAGATTTTGCTGTAACATATACATATAGATTAATATTTTATTGTGTAATATCGGTTACATAAAGTCAATAGCCTAGACTAATTCTGAAACTTTACACATAATTTTAATGCCTCCTAAGCATTGAATTTCATACTTGCAATGTTGTGACAAGAACAATTATTGCATTCACATAACAAAATGATTGATAGAGCAACAATAATTACTACTGAAGGAATATGTGAAACATGTTAAAATGATCTATTTAGTTGATATAGCAAATTATACACACACACACACACACACACACACACACACACACACACACACGCACGCACGCACACACACACACACACACACATCACACACACCCACACATATATATATATATATATATATATATATATATATATATATATATATATATATATATATATATATATATATATATATAATCATTATATATCACTACATTCCTTCTAGTGTCTCTAGGCGCATCCGTGGACAAGTTGCTCACTTTTTGCCACAAAGGCAGCAAGAACTGTTCCTTGTTGTACGCGGGGACATTTTGAATGTGATGGTGGAGCGTTGCCGTTGTGTGGCTTCAACAGCTAGCCAGGGATCCCCCTCCCCTTCACTACTCTCGACTGCTGCTACCCTCTATGTCCACTGACGGCATGAACATTTTCCTTAACTTCGCCAATTCGATCACTTTATCCTTAATTATAATATCCTTGGAAGCAGCCGTACATGATACGTACACCGATGATACCCTGCATGCCATAGTGTGCCAAGAATCCCTTGTTTGGTGGTAGTCACCGCTTCACATTACACCCAAGCTTGTGAAGGCATAAACTGTTTGTTTTATAATGGCACTGATTGTTTGCTGTGAGGGGTCCAAAGTCATCACTGCTGCACTGTTGCACTGTTTTTCCAGTGGCGAGATATCTCAGGGTGGCAATGACTTTCATCTCAGGAGGGATCACCTTATTTCTTCCCTTGAAATGGCATCCGCACTGTCCAGGCGGTATGTATCTTTTCACAAGTTCAGCATCACTGAAGTCATTCAAGACGTCTCTCATTACACGGAAAACTCTAGAACGACGTCCACCTCCTGCCACGGCCATGTTTGTTTACTGTCGTGAGCGCGTCCCAGGCCTGACCCTAAGTTCGTATTCCACCTCCCACCCTGCCCTAACTTTGTCGTGCGTCTCTGGTGCGGATTGCTTGGCTTGGGCGTGTTCATAAGATTTAGGACGTGCATCTGCCATTTTGATAGCTTAGGATGAACAGCTGATCGTCTCAGGCGAAATCTTTTCTTTATAAGTATTAATAAGTATGACAGGTCCACAGCTGAGGGAACATAATGGAACCGATGGCGCGCCAGTGACAGCTGAGCCTCTCCCCAGTTAATCCGTTATTTTCTTGGACACAGACTGCGACAACATGCACCTGCCGCCGCCTCAATGGCTGCAGACTTCAAGACAGCACGGGTGGTTTTTCCCGGGGAGCTCCGGTTTCCACCCAAAAAGCATCTGTACTGTCTCCGCCCTGAGCTGAAATAATTGTATATATCACTAATATCTTTGTTTATTATCATTATTGAGTGTAAAGATGGTAAGGGACACTTTTTACTCCTACATTTCGACAGAACGTCTTTCTCAGAGAGTGGGTGACACACATGGAAAGAACAAAAGCTTATATTCTCTCGTCCTGGATCACCTGTGCGGACGTTTGCCAGGGCAGCTCGCTGATAGGTCCCTCAGTGTGAGTTTGGCTGCCCTCTCTATGATTGGTGACAACGGAAATAGCAACGTATGTGGCCTCCACCTCTTCCTCTTCCTCTTTTCCAATTTCGTGTGCGGGGCCGCCGCTTTTTCCCAACGCGGCAAATGTTTATGCTACTCTGCATGTAGTATGAGGGAATTAGTGGTTCGATGGTATCGATGGTCGCTTCTATGCTCTTTCAATCTCCTTTCTATTCCCCTCGTCGTTTTTCAATAGTATACTTTTGTGCGCTTCTGTGCATTTATAAGGAAGAAGTGATTCAAGGAAGGGGTGAGATTGACCACATAATGAAGAGGACGAGAATGATCATATTATTAGTACTCAGACTTTAGGGAGTTTTAAAAGAAGTTTATGGATGAGAATGATAGTAGGTGCTAATAGGCAGAGGTGTTTACATATGGACTAACGGGCTCTTGCAGCTTTCCTCATTTATTTATGTTCTTACGACAATTTGTTGACAGTTCCTCCACCACACAATTCTCAGACATTCTTTGTTCAAACGTTGCTCCATTTTGAGATTCTTACGCCCCATTATGATCAGCTGGAATCGTTTGGTAGGGCTCCAGAGTTAATGTAAGTTAAAAAGCAAGACACCACACACCCTCTCTCAACGTGCTCTCGTAGTCTATTGAGGCATGAGGTGTTAAGAAGTATTGTAAGTCACGCCACCACAAGTTCCACCCCCAGATCGTAGGGCTGGAACCGCAAACATAAAATAGTGTGGAATCATTTCACTTGCATTTATTTAGTGAGAACTTTTCCTTACACCCACTGTACAAAAACAACAACAATTACTACTACTACTACTACTACTACTACTACTACTACTACTACTACTACTACTACTACTACTATTACTACTACTACTACTACTGCTGCTGCTGCTGCTGCTATCAATACACCAGATTTTTTAGTATTACCAATGTATATAGGTGTCTTTCAGGCCATAGGCAGCGTTTGAAGGCCCCAAAGACAGGACGTTCCCCTGGAACACCTCAGGGTACCTCTCCTTCAGGAACTTTATCACCTGCCTGAAAGAAATGGATGGATTCGTAGGATATTGTGTGAAAATCTTTGGGTGTTTATTATATTGGAGAAAAATGGAAGAATATGAAAAAAAAACACTGTGGTTGATTGAGAAGTAATGAAAGGAGATAATAGAGAAATAATGGTAAGGAGAGAGAGAGAGAGAGAGAGAGAGAGAGAGAGAGAGAGAGAGAGAGAGAGAGAGAGAGAGAGAGAGAGGGGGGGGGGGGGACAGTAGAATCGCTTGTGAATCTGGGAACATTGGGATCCCCATGCGCATGGGTTCGAATCTTGACTACGGTCTGAGTGGATATTGGGCGTCCACTCGATGTAACGGCCCCCAAATGGGTGGGCTTTCAGATAGGAGGTCTCTATTAGGTGGTCTCCTTTAGACCATAAATTCCCATAAAAAATCCTGCTTGTTTAAATAAAAAAAGAAAACGAAAATCTATTAAAAAACGAAAAAATGAAATAAATAAAAGGAATAAAAATAATAAAATAAAATAAAAGATAAACCTGTAAAAATACAATTAAAATTTTTTAAAAACGAAAACGTCCACAAAACAACAAAAATGGGAATGGAAGAGCCAACTGAGACTTCCCATCTTCACAAACCATGAGAGAATAAACCCCGACGGAGGAGGAGGCGGCGAAGGAAGACGAGGTAGGTATCAAGGTTAGAACAAACATGGAAGTAGTGATGGAGTGGACAGATGTGAAGGTGGCAGAAGTGGAATATGCAGGTGTGGAAGATGGTGATAAAAGCAGCTGGTGGAGCTTTGTGGTGATGGTGATGACCTGTGTTGACTTAGTTTGCCCCTCCATGATGTCCGTGATTATATTAAGAGGGAAATAGAAGATACGTTAACAGATTAAGAAAAGGAAAGGACAGGGAGGAAAAATGAAGAAAAAAGAAAGATAGGAAGGAAGGAAGCAAATGCAAGAAAAAGAAAGGAAGGAACAAGAAAGAAAACCATTCATATCACGAAAACAAATAATTTCATATTCTAATAGTCTGCTAATAGTTTGTTAATAGATAAGCATAACAGATAAACATCACTATAACCACGAAAATATCCTTGTGAACCACCTTAACTTTCATTAGAGCCTTGTATGTAGTGACATGGAGAAACCTGATATTATGTTATTAATTATTGAGCTTCTAATGTCAACACAAAGTGGAGGTGTTTGTATACTATATTTGCATGATAATTTTCAAGGTTTCAAAATTAACAATGCCTGCTTGCAATTTCCCCACATTGAATCGTTATTTATTGAAATACTAAAACCCTTTCATTATATAGTAGGAATAATATATAGACCCCCTAATTCATTATTCAATGATTTTCTTGAATCTATGGAAAATATCTTGAAATTATTATCAAGCATAAATGCAAAATGTTATATAATGGGCGACTTTAATATTAATTTACTGAATATGAACGATAAAGTTGTCAATTACACAAACTTATTCTACTCATACACTTTTTTTCAAACAATCATAAAACAAACTAGAGTTACCAGTAAGTCTGTAACATTAATTGATCATATATGGACCAATAACATGCAAAACTATATAAAAAGCGGCATATTTTACACGTCAATAAGTGATCCTTTCCCTGTATATACTGTATTCTCATGCCTGATTACAATAATACATCATATATACACCTTACTAAGAAAATATATGATAATGCCAAAATTAATGCTTTCAAAGATGACTTAAAAACTTATAATTGGAGGTTCGAACTTGGTAATACTGAAGGAGTTGACGATATTTTTGATTCGTATATGAATAAATTTCAATGTCTATATAATGATCACTTTCAAATAAAATCGTTTGTAATATAACACCAGGGATTATAAGATCCATAAAACATCGTAATAAATTACAGAAGCTATATGCTAAGTGGCCATTAACTTATGAAACACAGTTCAAGAAATATAGAAACATGTTAACTAAAATCGTTAGAACAGCTAAGGAGGATTACTTAAAATCCAAACTAAACCAAGAGTCAGGTAATGTAAAAAAGACTTGGAATACTGTTAATAACATAATCGGAAAGAATCGTTCAAATTTACCATCTTCCGTAAACTTTCATGATAAAATCATTTCAAATAATGAAGGCATTGCTGAGGTATTTAATAATGATTTCACCAATATTGCTAGTATATTAGCCACAGACATCAACCCAGCTACTGTTCCTTTTGAATCATTTCTACCAGCTCCGGTACCTTATTCATTTTTTCTTAAAGCAACCTCAGAACAAGAGATTTTAGAAGTCATTAAAAATGTCAAAATCACATCTCCTGGATACGATGACATTGATATCAAAGTAATTAAGGAGTGTAGTGAAGTAATATCTCCTTTTCTTGAATTTATTGTAAATAAATGTTTTAGGGAAGGACATTTTCCTAGAAAATTGAAAATTGCAAAAATTATTCCTATATATAAGAAAGGAGATAAATTGAGTCATGCCAATTACAGACCTGTTTCCATCCTTCCAAGTCTTAGTAAGATCATAGAAAAATTATTTGCTACTAGATTAACCGATTATTTTTCTCAATTTTCATTATTAAGTGAACGTCAGAATGGTTTGAGGCTCAAATATTCCACTGAGTTAGCAATTCATCAACTTTCACAAAATATTTACGACACCCTAGATAATAAGCAATATCAAATAATAGTTCTTTGTGACTTAAGTAAAGCTTTTGACACAGTATCTTATAATATTCTGTTACATAAATTATATGATTATGGTATTCGGGGGAAGGCAAATGGCTTTCTGAGAAGTTACTTAAGTGATAGGATTCAATATAAAGTGTACAAGAATGCTTCATCTTCCTTTAAACAAGTTGATTGTGGGGTCCCTCAGGGGTCAATTTTGGGGCCATTTTTATTCCTAGTTTATATCAATAATATGGTTCGCATAAGTGAAAAAATAAGATTTATATTGTTTGCCCATGATACAACAATATTCATCCAGGGAAAAAATATTACTGAAATGGTAGGAACATTGAATAATGGATTAACAAAATTATCTAACTGGATAAGAAGTAATCAACTGACTATAAACATTTCTAAAACATTTTTTATGGTGTCATGTGGCTCAAATACTAATTTAGATAACATAAATGTTAAGATAGATAACAATGTATTAAGTAAAGTTAATTGTATAAAGATTTTTAGGTGTAGCCATTGATAAAAAGTTGACGTGGAAACCACATTTGATGAATTTATTTACAAGAATATCTAAGATCACAGGAGTTTTATATAAGATAAGAAATTGTTTACCTCAAGATATTATGAGAATTGTCTACATGTCAATAGTTTACCCACATTTATTGTATTGTTCAGCTATTTGGGGGGGAGCTTTTAAGACAGTTTTAGATGCTTTGTCCATTGCATAGAAAAAGATTATTCGAGTCATGTATTTCAAATCAAAATATGAACACACTAACCCCTTTTTTAAGTGAACATAAACTTACAAAACTTTCTGACATTATTCAATTACAAACATGTCTATTTGTATACAAATCTTTGCATGTTTTTCCTAACAACACAAGCTTTGAGTTTTGCATCCCATAATATTAATACAAGAAGACCTATAGATGTAAAAATACCCCAATGTAGGACTGTTCATGCCCAGCGTAGTGTGAGTGTAAGGGGAGCAAAAGCCTGGAACAACCTTAACCAAGACATTAAGTCCATTCATTCTTTCAATCTATTCAAAATTAAAATAAAATCTTTGATATATAATAACTGTGAACACTGAACACGTAAAATTATTTTGCAGCAAGGCCAATAAAGATATCAATATCAATATCAATATCAATAATGTAACTGTGAAATATCAATATATCAGACCGACCGACAGAGACAGACAGACATACAGTCATATAATACAGAGAGACAGACAGAAGGAAGTCTAAGTCACCAGAGAGATAGAAGGATGTCAAACAGAATTAAAAGTATGAAATTCAACTGCTACGTATTAAAAAGTCAACACACGAATTTCTACTTTAGTCGGCAGAGGGTCAACTAAGCTGTTCGGAAGAATATCTTCGAACAGTCTAATATCAGTAATAATGACAATCAAATCCTAGTTAATTACGCCCGCGCCATTCATATTGGACTGACAAATCAGGGACGGGGAGGATGAGAATATCCCCCAGGATCTAGATTGGTGGGAAACTAAGAAACGGTGCACTCTCATGACACTTTCATTCATCTTTGTCTCCTTCCGAACAGATAGCTGCCACAACTCTACTGATATCCATGTTTGTGGTTTTGATAGTTTTTTTTTTCTTTCTTTTGTGAAAGAAGATGAGATAGTATTGTGTTGGCGGTTTTGTTGTAAGAAGAAAGGGGGATCTATTCCTCCCCTAAATGTGTTACTTAGACACAAAGTAAGGTTATGTAAAATATTGGATTACACCATGTAATTATTTTTTGGAATTAATTATTGTTCTGAGAGGCATATCCTCTTCCACTGATCTGGACTGTAATTCGAAACCCACGTGAGAGAAACGTACATGGAGATAAGAAAAATAAAATCTCCCTTGAAGTGAATGGCTGGACTTAAGAAAGTGTCCGTCTGACTTTGCTTCCACAACTATGTTCTAATGTTATTTTAGGTAAGAATTTTAAGAAACTATACTGTTAAGTTGGCGTAAGGTAGATACTTGCCCCTACTTGTAGTCTGTGGACCTAATGTACTGAATGTAAATTCTTCGTAACTCTTTTCTAACTTGGCAAATGAATTTTCTCCATGGCTGGACTTAAGAAAGTGTCCGTCTGACTTTGCTTCCACAACTTTGTTCTAATGTTATTTTAGGTAAGAATTTTCAGAAACTATAGTGTTAAGTTGGCGTAAGGTAGATACTTGCCCTTACTTGTAGTCTGTGGACTTAATGTACTGAATGTAAATTCTTTGCAACTCTTTTCTAACTTAGCAAATGAATGTTCTCCATCTGTTGCAAAATATCGACGTTATTGCACTGATGATCGTTTAAGGGAATGGAAAGACTAGTAAATGAAGAAATTATTGAAACCAGTACCTCTCCTTGTAGTGAGAAATAATGTCTTGAAAGAGTCATCAGGCTATTGGTTGTGGTTAAACTGAAAACAAGTTTACTCTTTTTGATGGCTAATCACTGTCTCATATAGATGATAATATGAATAAGATCGTACATTATCGTATCTTCAGCACCGTCGAGCTACGCAATGTATATCATTAGTTGACAATTAAAGAGCAGGACAAGCCTTACACTGCCTACGAGGACACTACTTTCGAGGTTGTGGTATATTATAGACGTTTTCAGTGGCATTTATTGTTCGCCTGTTCATCCAAACGCCTTCTCTGTGCGGCTTGGATTAATTGCGTGACATCTGGGACTCCGTTCTGGGGTGGAGCTAGACTCACGCTTCCTCACTCTACTCATTTCAAAGCTTTTGACACCGAATTCGACTTTAAGTTGTGTGAACCTTTTGTAGTTTACGGGTTATCAAAATAAAATACTTCTAAAATATAAAGATGATAGGATATTTGCAGTGCTGCTTGCTAATAACACATCATTGTGGAAGATTCCGTTATATTTTTAATGGTGATAGTCTGAAAACTTTGGGCGAACAAACACAGCCTCAGAGTCATGACAGGCCACAGTCCTGTCCTAAATGCTCTCTCTGCAACTCCACTGCATCCAGTTCAAAGCACAATGTGGCAGAAATATCTTGACTAATGTAAATACTTAATAAGAAGCAATCACTGGTGATGTAACACCTTTTCTGGCATATTGTGCATTAATGGTGTGATGAAATGAGGAGTGCGGCGTCATCCTGTGAAAATTAAGAATACAACAGTTTTTCCGGCGGGCAATGAGCGAAAGTTGTCTGGCAGTGTTACTATAATTTTCAGTGGCGTTACGTTGTTGCATAGTCGTACAGTTTTAGATCATATGCCTTCTGCAAAGTGCCACTGAAAACGCTTTATGTAAGTTTACAAGATTTCCGTTCAGTTAAAAACCGAGTGGCTTGTTTCCAGAGGATATGGGTACACTAGTTAAGGGAGGGGGGCTCAAAGGACCCCATGCCTACTTGGAGTATTTTTTTACCTTTTCACCAGTCTTAAGTTGGCTTTTCATATCCTTTCTATCTGTTAGAGCTTTCCATACTGAATAATTTCTACTTCATATATAGCATATAACTTATAATGGCGCCACCGATTTTTTAAGATCTATAGACCTAATTCGTAGTTGGACATGACTGGCCAGCCTATCACACCCATACGTCTGCCGTCTAAGAGGGTAACTAATATGAGTAAATTCGTTCATACATTCGTGTCACACTCTGCGCAGGTGCCGAAATTAGTCACGGTGATTGGTTCTTTGGTTTGTCAAGGGCCAATAAAAAATACATATTTAGTTCTACCAATCACAGCCATTTGAGAATGGAGACGCGGCTCAATTTGAAATATTTAAATTAGTCTTGGAAGATGTCTAGCTGTGAGAGGAGTGTCGTGCATTACACGCTGAATAAGGGCTTGGTAAAGTTAGTTTAATTATGTTTTTAGCTTAGAGCCCTGCTGATCACGGATGGTAGTTTCGTGATAAAGATGAGATTATTTACTTCATTTTGAATGGTTGTATGTCATGATTAACTACTTTAGTTCGCACATTGTTGATTTTTAACGATTTAGTGAATTTTGGGCTACAGGCAAGACCGAAACTTGCTCCATTGCCGATCTGGGTTTGGCAGAGCGTTTTATCGTATAGATGAGGTAATTTACTTCATTTTGAATGATTTTATGGCATAATTACCCATTTCAGTTCGTACATGATTGAATTTTAACGATTTAGTGATTTGGGGGATATGGGAAGGCCGAAACTTTCTCCGTCGGCGAGCGTCATCGGTGCCGGTTGTCTGTCTTATTGGCGAGGACGAGGTTTTTTTTCTCTCTAATAGATTCCGGTCTGTTTTGAATTAATGTGCCTGCTGTTGTTTTTCGCAAATCATTAGTTTCGAGTTTGGTGATAAAAAAAAAAATAAATGAATAAATAAAAAAACTGATTTGCGAGGAAAACAACGAATAGTTTAACTCAAAACCGAAATCTGACAGGGAAACAATAGTTTCGTCTAAAATTGAGATGCTGCTGTAAATTTAAACTTTTACCCTACTTAAATGATGTAACGATGTGTGGAAGGACTCAAGACAAGCATGACATTAATATCTCCAAATTCTTCAAGGCTGACAAGAGAAAAAATGTTACAGTCGCTAAAAAAAAAAAAAAAGGAAAGAAATTGTGGTTTTCAACTCGAAAGCTCAACACATTAGGTTATATGGAATAGTGAGCGATTCGTCCTGATCCGGAACGCCTCTAGCCTCAATAAGATTTACCACTGTTGTGGAATAGGAAGATCCTCCACCGTCTTCTAAGACTGTACACATTATTCACAGTGCACTATATCTATTCCTTTAACGAAGGAAACTGAAACATTTCATAACCTAAAGTATGCCATAAAGCATAAAGCATAAAGCATAAGCATCAGTGGTTCAGTTATTTGACGAATCCGAGCCCTTTCAAGTAGTGACAGATGCTTCCGACGCCGCCATTGCAGCTGTTCTCACCCAGGCTGTCCGTCCTGTTGCCTTCTACTCTTATACACTGCGAAGACCTGAAAGGCGCCATGTATTGAAAGTGTCCGCCACTGGAAAACTGTTGGACTGATAGCATTTTGATTTCAAAACTGATCAGCTCTTATTCAAGTTCATGACTGATAAACTACATAAAATTGAAGTAAAGAATGGTAAGATATTAAAATGGAAGATGGAAATATCTTGCTATTATTTTTTTTATTCTATTTAAATACCCTGCTATAATTTTTATAATGTATGTAAAACTGGTGGAGATACCATCGTTCCAGACTTGCTCTCAAGGAGCTACTGTGATGCAGCAAAGAACCATCAGTGGACACTGCCTACCATTCATGAAAATTTGTGGCACCTTAGCATGACTCATCTACTTCATTTCTTCAACTTTGAGAACCTACCTTAATCTGTTGGTGAGTGTATCATTATCATATTTTTTGTATGTTTTAAAAGTATGTTGGTTCAATTATGTTCTCTCTGATCTCATAAATAGGTAGGATAACTATGTATTTGATTTCAGTATTACGGTGCGCATCTCGAATGTCTTTTGTTGACTGGCAAGCGGGAAGAGCTTGTTGTGGTGAGCGGCTCAGGTGGGTAGGCTATACAGGCGAAAGATTTCTGCTTGGCCATGCCTTGGGGGTGTGTCTTATGTAAGAGGTGTAATTACTGTATGTGGAGTATGTGAAAAGTATGGAAAATTCAACCTTAAGAATAAGAATAGTTTTCTGATGGAAATGTGTAACAACTGAAGTCTAAAATAAGATGTAACTAGAGAGTAAGAGTTGGTTGCAGAAATTTTGGAGACGGAGAGAGAGGAGATACAGAGAAGCCAAGAGGGCTGAGGGTGTTGGCTGGACGGAAGTCAGCAACATGGAGAAAATCATTTTTTTAACAGTAAGTGGAGCTTGTTGTTGGTAATGCAGTCTAAATAACTTTTGTGTCATGATGTGTAAGGAGGAAATAGTTGACAGGATATTATATTGTTAGGGTGTTGATTTTTTGTTATTGTGTGGATTTTATTTTGATGCTGATATTGAAGTTTCTTGATATGAATTTTGATGAGATTGAAGATTACTTTGGTACTACCGTGTGTTAAGTTTTATATGTGATGCTGTGGATTTACTTTGATATTGGATTGTATTACTTTGACGAAGTTGGATGAAAGATTTGAGGTGTAACTTTAATAATTTTATGTTTTATGATTAGATGAAAGTTCATCAGCAACTCGCTGAATTAAGTAAGATAATCAGCAGTATACGTAACTATTAAGTTCATTAAATGAGAAAACTTTAACAGTGTATATTATCGCACCTCGTGGCTATTAGCATTGATTTATAGTCTTACCTACTACTATGCAATTGCAACATGCATGCAGAAAATTGAAGGGCACGACATTGGTGGCAGCGGTGGGATAGATTCATGCAATTGCATAGTTGCAAGACAAAAAAATTGTGTCAGATAACAATTGTAAGATCGAGGTGCAGTGGATGTTACGTTGGACATTTGTTATATTGCTGAATGAACATTGAAGAGATTGGTTGATGCCATATTGCAAATTGCAAAGTTTGTAAATGAAGCGTATAGTGGATAGAAATCGTCAAAGCAGCCACCCGTTAATAATCGAGTAGAACCGTTGTCATCCAGACCAGACCAGTGTATAATATGGCGCATTCACCCACCCCTTCCCCATACTCTATAGGAACCCCACATGTATTAGCACTGGAGACATAGCTGTTGCTATCACTGATAATGCCAAAAATAATTTTGAAAATGTAATTGGGTTGCCTTTCTTTTGTGGGGGAGAAGAAAGAAGTCAAACTGTACCAAATGTGAAATGTGCTACCAGTGTTCGTGCATGGATTAAGGATTTGGAAAATCGAACACGAACAAACTAGACCGATGATGTTCTCCGTCTTTGTGTCAGTTAGCAAGGTACAGTGATAACTAGCTATGAATCGAGGCCAAGCTGTGTAGCCTCCTAGACATCAAGAGCTGTTGGTGTGTGGTGTGATGTGGACCACAGTGGGACAAGGATTATATTGGTGAGACCACCGAAGTAAGTGTCATTGTACATGTTTGTGTATTTATTTTAATATGTGGACATGATATGTGAGGTTACTATATTATTGATTGTGTTAAACTGGTGATAACATCGCATTTGTAATTGATATTTCATTAGGATCTAAAGATATTGACAGGAAATTAATCCTGATGGTGATGGTAATCTAGGCTTATCGAATCTTGATGACAATGTATGTGGAGTATGTAGGTGATGAGTGATAGGTGGTTTATTTGTTGGTGGCATACACTTTATTGTCGAATTGCAGGTCGAAACAAAATACTTCTGAAGAAACGACGTTACAGTTCGTGGTTGTTTCTTGTTCCCATAACAGTGAATTTCGTAGTTGATATTGCATACCTAACTTCTATCAAGCTACAAATATTCGTCTTAGAAAAAAAAAATCGAACTGAATATGAATTTCAAAGGACCACTTCCAGTCACTAAAAAAAAAAAAAA
>CM035187.1:6214947-6232194 GCA_020233015.1 Callinectes sapidus | reverse complement strand
AACCCAAGAAGAGGTTTATGATCAGTCTTAAGTTTGAATGAACGTCCATACAAATAGTAATGCCACTTCTTTACCCCTGAGACAACGCTCAGCCCTTCTCTATCAGTCTGAGCGTATCTACGTTCAGCCTCATTCAGAGACCTTGAATAAATGCAACAGGCCTCTCAACTCCAGACAGATCAGTCTGAGATAACACACACCCTATGCCATATGGGCTTGCATCACATGACACAGTTGTCTCCAGTAATTCATTAAAGGGGGCAAGGCAAGGCGGCTTGGATATCATTAGCTTTGCCTTCAAAAACGCACGTTCCTGTTCACGCCCCCAAACCCAAGGCTGTGATTCTTTCAACAGTTGGTAAAGAGGAGCTAAAACAGTAGCAACATTATGGAGAAACTTACTGAAATAACTTAACATACCCAGCCATGATTTCAAGGTCCTCTTGTCAGATGGAGCAGGAGCTTCTACGATGGCCCGAATTTTCTCGTCCGTCGGCTTGATTCCTTGCTCACTAATGGTGTGGCCAAGGTAGGTCACCTGTGTCAACCCGAGCTGACATTTTCTCCTGTTCAACCGCAACCCAGCTTGACTCATCCTCCGTAGAACTTGCTCTAGTAGTTCATCATGTTGGCCCTGGTCCCGACCACCGATCACCACGTCGTCAAGGTAAACTGCCACCTGAGGTATACCTGACAACAGACTGGAGAGAATTTTCTGGAAAATGGCAACAGCAGAGTGAATTCCAAAGGCAAGCCGAGTGTACATCCTTAATCCTCGAGGAGTATTAACCACCACATATTTCTGGGAATTCTCATCTAATTGTATTTGATTATATGCATTACTCATATCTAATTTACTGAAAACTTTGCATCCTGATAACACTGAAAAAAGTTCATCAATTCTAGGGAGAGGATATTGTTCCAAAGCAGCAACCTTATTCACAGTAAGTTTAAAGTCTCCACATATGCGAACCTCCCCATTAGGTTTAGGCACAATTACTAAGGGAGCAGCCCAGTCACTGTAACTAACAGGCTTGATAACACCAAGGTCTTCCATGCGACGCAGCTCATCATCCACCTTTTTCTGCAACGAGAGGGGCACAGGACGGGCTTTGTAAAATTGTGGCTTGGCCGAGTCGTCAATGAGCAAATGAGCTTTTCCTCCACTATAACAACCCAGTTCATCCTTAAACACATCCGAGAATTCAGTAGTTACATCCATTTGTTTGATTGAAGCCTCCCCCAGCAGTGTCGGCCAGTCCAATTTTATTTTTTCCAACCAGTTACGACCAAACAAGCTCGTACCTCTGCCGGGAACAACCATCAAGGGTAGTCTAGCACTTTGGTGATTAGTTTCCACCAACACCTCTGTAACTCCCTTCACAGGTATTTCCTCACCTGTGTAAGTACGGAAGCGTTGACCACTACGGTACAGAGGAAAATCTTTGATAAGCTTTCTCAGTTCTTGTTCACTAATTATTGAAGCAGACGCACCAGTATCCACTTCCATCACAGTTGGTATTCCATTAAGTCGCACTTCCAGGCATAGGGGTGGACAACTACGACACACTTTGTTTGTTGAAATACTAAACAGGCTGTACACTTCCTCTCCGGCATCGTTTTGCGTAGATTCCGGAACAGAAGGAGAAACATCCTCGAACTCAAAGATGGTACCAGCCTTGTGAGCGGCCCGAGTGTGGCCCACTTTATTACATTCAAAACACTGCTTGTCTTTGAATGGGCACTCGTCGCCACCATGTCGCACACTAAGACAACGGAAACACCGAGAGTTTCTTCTCCATCGCTGTGTGCGAGGCTTTACTGCTGCTCGCCTTCCACCAGACTGGTTCGAGTCACTTGGCCTGGCCAGCCACTGAACCGCCGAAGCGTCCTCCTTGCTGTTCAAAGGCTGGTGAAGCTCACGAGTGTTATGTTCCGCCGTTTCTATGGCCACAGCTGTTTCAATAGCTTTATCTAAAGTCAAATCCGTTTCTGCCAGTAATTTGCTTTGAATAGCCTCGTTATGCACACCACACACTAGACGGTCACGAATCATTTCACTGAGATTTGTTCCATATTCGCAGTCGGATGACAACTTGCGTAGCCGAGCGACGTAATCTTGAATAGACTCCTTCGCTGACTGGGAACAGGAGTTGAATCTGTAGCGAGCAACTATAGCAGAAGGTTTCGGGTCGTAGTGTAGCTTCAACTTCTCCAGCAACGTGGCAATAGGTATCTCGCTGGGTTTCTGCGGCACACACAGGGACCTTAGTGTGCTGTAGGCAGCCGCCCCCACCGACGACAGAAACACAGCCCTCTTGGTAGCTCCATCCTCGATCTTGTTCGCCAAGAAATACTGCTCAAGGCGTTCACTGTATTCTCCCCACAATCGCCGATCACGTTCGTCGAACTCTTCCAGGGCTCCAAAACGAGGCATGGCGAATCCTGCGGCCTTATATCCTCGTCGCCAATGTCGTATCCGTAGTGAGGGGCAGACGAAAACACGGCTGTAAGTTGTACTTGTATTGAGGAACAAGAGAGAGGGCCCAAGTTGTTGGCTCTGAGGTCGGGCTGTGTCTGCCCGCCCCAGTCACTACCAAGTAATTACAACAGTTCTCAACGACAAACAATGAGTGAGCGAAAGCTCAAACGAAACAGTAAATCCTAAATATACAACACTACACTATTTACTTTTTCTTCATCACCTCTTTCATGATACTCTTTCAACATATTGATGTGACACAACTGATTACTCTTCCTCCTTGCAGGAGTTTTCACTATATAGTTTACATCACTTAATTGTCTCTCAATCTCCCAAGGCCCACTGTACCTTGCTCTCATGGGATGACCATGCACAGGAAATAATACCAGCACTTTATCACCAACATTGAATTTTCTAACTCTGGCCTTATGACCATAATATCCCTTCATTTTACTTTGAGCACCCTTCAAATTTTCCATGGCAATCTCTCTAGCTCTCAACAATCTATGTTTAAAATCAGACACATATCTCAAAATGTTTGGTGGATCATCACTACCAAGCCATTTTTCTTTCAACATTCTCAAGGGCCCTCTCACCTCATGACCATATATTAATTCAAAAGGACTGAACCCCGTTGACTCTTGTACACTGTCTCTCAATGCAAAGAGTGCCAATGGCACAGCCTCATCCCAGTCAATTCCCATTTACTCACAATACATCCTGAGGGTATTTTTAAGAGTCTGGTGAAATCTTTCCACACAGCCCTGTGAGTGAGGGTGATATGCACTAGAAAACTGTTGTTGAACATGTAATCCCTTCAATATTTTCTGGAACATATTATTTGTAAAGTTACTCCCATGATCTGATTGTATCACCTCTGGTAAGCCAAAACATGAGAAAAATTTTACCAAGTCCCTTACAATAATTTTAGCATTTCCATCACCTTCCTCTTATACACTTCAGGAACTACTATTTGCCTTTTTACCATCCAATGATGAATTGATGGTGCATCTACACTTCTCCAATTTCTCATCAAAATTCCTCTTTGTACATAATATCCTATATTTATTTCACATAATACCTGTTCCTTCTACCATAGGCAATGAACACATTGTCTCCTTGTGTCTGTCAGTGATTAAAATCAATCCCCTCTTTTGCGCTAGGCGCTGCGCCTGCCTCTAGCCACCCCCTCTGGTGGCCATCCATGCCATCCACTTCTCTACTGACACTCAACGCAGGTACACACGCTGTTCTTCGCTTCGTGTTTGCTGTCGATGATTTCGCTTTTCAACTTGCTTACAAGATGTCATCATCTGAGGCCGCTTCCCCTCCTTCCCCGGCTATAAGTGAAGTGCGGGGTGAAGACAGGAAACGCCCGCCCAGCAGTCTTGTGATGTCCGGAGCTTCGCCGGCCACCTCTCTGCCCCCCGCCATCCCTGCCGGTGCCGCTAAGAGAACATGTGCCCGTCAAGACAGCAGAAGGGTACTTCCTAACGCCTCCCACAACCCGCATACCGTATGTATAACGTGCCGGGGTTTATGGTCAGATGCTACAAGGTGTGAGGAGTGTGCAGGCTGGGACGCTCTTACTGTGGGGAGAACCAGCTCTTACCAGGCTAAGTTCTGAACGACGCCGTTCCCGTTATGCTCGTTCTAGACGGCATGGTAGCGTTAGCGCCCCTAGGACCCCCCAAGTGGGCGATCCGGGGCAGGGGGCATTTCTACGGGGGTGGAACGTGTGGACTCACTATTTTCTATAGATTCCGTCACCCCCCAGGACTCTGCTTCCCAGGCGGGCTCTACACACTCCCTGGAGGGCCAGCTTGCCTCCCTATTGACCCATGGTTCTCACTTTCAAGCTATGCTTTCAGATATGGTTTCTTCTCAGCTAAATGCATGTCTGAATAAATTAGCTTATATTCCAGCAAGTTCGTTGTCTCAGGCAGAGTGTCTGGCTAGTTCTAGACCAACCTCCCCAAAGCCCGCGGCGTCCAGTAGAGTGCAAGAGGCACTCCAAGCCGAGGGGGCACGGGGAGGTAGCTGGGGACACGAACCATCGAGTGTTCGACCGGGTAAGCGTCCCGCGTTGGCGGACGCCCCGTCGTTCACGAAACGGTCCCGGGCCGAGGTGGGGGGAAGCGTGCGCACTGCGCCACCCCTCTCCTTCGTCCACGGCACCCGAGGGGAGGGATCGTCCGCTGGACCCCCCCTCGGCTGCTCATCGTCACCACCACCACTCGGCGTCGACAAGCCAACCCTCGCTCTCTCTCGAGACGGGTTCGGTGCATGGCGCACCACCGTCTCCCCCCCCCTCGTTTACCTTCCGCCACTCGTCCCTCCACATCCCATGGAGGGTATGGAGACTCTGTCGGTGGGGGAGGGGAGGACGATTCGTCTGGTGCAGAAGACCGTCTGCCAGATCCCACACCTTCCTTCACGGCAATGATGGAATTCGTTTGTGAGAAGTTTCCAGAAGCCCGTGGTACGGCTACCCAAGACTGTGCCTCCATGTTCCCGGTATGCAGCGGGGTGAAGCTCCTGTCACCACTCCTCGCTTTAACCGAGCACAACCCATTAACTTTTTGATGAGGCAAGCCTCCGAGGCGTTAATACAGGCCAACGAGTCCTCCAAGCCTTCGTTCGCCAAGTATCCAGCACGACGGTACCACAGATGTTACAGGACGAGTGGTGACGAAAGCAGAAGTCGTCATGCGAGGGTGAACCCTGAATTGGTCCTGCATATGACCATACGTGGCGAACCGCGCGTCTCTCTGGCTCAGGGAGAGATGGAACGACTGGAGGAGGCCCTTCTCTCCATTCGAGACACACAGAACTTCCTGTTCTGGCTGATGGGTACCTTTTTCTCCCTCACGTCATCGGGGGAAGGTTCAACCACACAGGGACCCATATTGAACCAACTGGTGCATGGTAGACCAAGCCAGGAAGACGGCCTTCGCCCTCGCCAATACGAGAGCAGCGAGGAGGGAATCCTTTCTCTCACACCTTCCACACCGCTTCAACATGGTTTCAAAGGCCCAGCTCCGCCGATCGAACATGGATTCTGATCTTCTGTTCGACTCTGCTAGGGTGGACAAGGCCATCGGTCAAGTACAGCAGGCTGCTTCAGTGTCACTGACTGAGGCCGCAGGTAGGGCTCTTATCAAGCCTAAGCCAAAACCGGGAACACCACTAGTGGAGAAGCAACCTCGACCCTCCACCTCTTCTGACTCTCGTCCCCGTCCTGGTCACTCTCAGCAACGGTTACCCAACCAGCGCTTCCTATCTCGCCGTTCCCAAGATTCTGGACGTCCCACTTCGAGACAACCTAAGCAGTTGTTTCGGAAATGACGAAACATCAGAGACATCGCCAATTGGAGGCTGCCTCGCTCGGAACCTGTCCGCCTGGGAGGACATAGGGGCGGAGCATTGGGTTCTACAGGTTCTCCGAGAAGGATACAGGACTCCTTTCCATTCCTGCCCTCCACTGTATCGGTCTCCTCGGCACTTGGCCTCCTACTCGACAGATTCCGAGCGAGGCAGAGCTTTGGCAGGGGAAGTCACAGCCCTACTCACAAGAATGCCGTGTTTGTAGTCCCCAAGGTGACGGGGGGATTTCGCCCGGTCATCGACCTCTCCTTTCTCAATCACCACATCATCACCAACAAGTTTCGAATGGAGACTGTGCGGACGGTTCTGGCGGCTGTCCGCCGCCACGACTGGATGGTATCAGTCGATCTGAAGGACGCTTATCTACAAGTCCCTGTCCATCCTCTAAGCCGACGGTTTCTCCGCTTCGGTTGGGAGGGACGTGCGCTCCAGTTCAGTGTGCTGTGCTTCGGCCTGTCTACAGTTCCTCAGGTGTTCACCAGGATCATGGCTCCTGTTTCTGCCTTCAGTATCTAGACGATTGGCTTCTCCTGGCTCCATCTCATCAAGAGGCGCACGGTTCTACCCAGGTTCTGCTTCAGCTGTATACCCGGCTAGGGATTCGCATCAATCTAACCAAGTCTTGCTTGCGCCCAGCTCAAGAGATGGTCTTCTTGGGAGTCAACATTCGGACTCCTCCTTTGAGGGCTTTCCCGACGCGGAATCGGGTGGACAACCTTCTCCGTCATCTGTAAGCTTTCATGGATTCACTTCACCCGACCGCCAAAGAGTGGCTAACCTTGCTTGGTCAAATGGCGTCCCTTCTCTACCTGGTCCCGGGTGCTCAGTTACGCATGAGGAGCCTACAGTTTCGCCTTCGCTCTCAATGGTCCACCTTGACGCAAGACGACTCGATGCGTATCAGCTGGACTCCCGACAACTTTGCAGACTTACAATGGTGGACTCTGGAGTCCAATCTTCTCGCTGGCAGGGATCCACGAGACTTGTCTCCGGACTTCCTGCTGTACACAGATGCCTCCACCAAGGGTTGAGGCTGCTCTCTCCTACATCACACCGCGGGCGGCCTGTGGTCGGAGGAGGAATCCAACCTACACATCAATCTTCTAGAGTTACGGGCAGTTCGGCTGGCGCTCCTGCACTTCCAACACCTGCTACAGGGCAAGACAGTGGGAGTGTGTGCAGATAACACCACTGCACTGGCATATCTCTCGCACCAGGGAGGCACTCACTCTTCAGCACTAAACGACGAGGCACAGCGGACGTTGCGTTGGGCAGAGAGCAAATCCATCTCGCTCAGGACTCAATTCAGAGCCGGAGGTCTCAGGTCCTGTCTACGGAGTGGACTCTCCATCACGAGGTCTGTCGAGCTCTGTGGCGGCCATGGGGCATGCCTCTCGTGGACCTATTCGCCACCAGCCAGAACTTCAGGCTTCCGGCATTTGTCTCCCCGTTCCCCGATCCCATGGCCATCGCGACGGATGGCTTCCTCTTCCCTTGGGATCACCAGGAGCTTTATGCCTTCCCTCTGTTTCCAGCGATCAGGCCTCTCCTCTCCAAGCTCCGTTCGTCGCAGGGGACGTCCATCATCCTCATTGCGCCGTTCTGGCCACGCAAGGAATGGTTCCCGGATCTACTGCAGGCGACCGTCGATACTCCTCGCCTCCTCCCAACACGGACAGACCTGTTGAGGCAGCCCCACTTCTATCGCTTTCACGACAGTCTCCACGTGCTTCAGTTGACCGCGTGGAAACTATCCAGCGACTCCTCCGTTACCAGGGCTATTCCCGAAGAGTTGCGAAGTTCCTGGCGGGATCTCGGCGGCCTTCAACAGTTATGAATATAGCCCGGATCTTTAGGCACTAAAAAACTCCAAAATAGGCAGGCAAAAAGGCAAAATAAAAAGTCAAAATAGGCAGGCAAAAAGGCAAAATAAGGCATTTATTCCCAAGAAAGTACTAACATTGAAACAAGAAATTTAACATCAAGTATGAATACAAATGTATACAGTATGATATCATTGATATGCAAGTTAATCTGTCTGGTTACATGAAATAACAAGCATTTTCTTGATGGATTCAAATTTGAATCCTTGCCTTCTATCACTCAGAAGATGTTTGAAGAGTGAAAAGGATCTTTCCACATCCACTGACGTAACAGGGGCATATTTAAAGCATGCCACAGTCTGCGGATCCATATCCCCAACATCTGTATCATTCTCTCCTTCTAGAATTCTTCTGATATTCTTCATTTTCTCCAGATCTTTGTTGGCAGCAACGACTTGTTCACATTTTTGGTGGACAGATTTTCCTTTCTTACCCGAAACTGTAGATAAATCTTCGATGATAGACTCAAAACATTTCAAAGCATCAACCAAAGGCATGTTTCTTTTCTCCAGTGCATTGATGGCCTCTGGAAGCTTTGCATAGTTTGATGCAATGAATGCAAGATCATTGCGTAGCACTTTATCCTGCAGAAGTTCCTTCACGATATGGACAGCAGAAGAATCACTATCATCTAAACTCTCTATGACTTCTTCAAACTTGTCAAAATTGGAAGTGTAGTACAGTACAGCTGAAATCCACGTCCCCCACCTTGTTAATATTGGCTGTGGCGGCAATGCAAGTTCAGGTGCAATTTCCTTGAATGCAACACACCTTGATGGAGCCTTAAGGAAAATCTTCTTGCCATTAGAAACTAATTTATCAATACTGGGGAACAATCCACGTACATGCTCTGCAATCCGATGAAGTCCATGGGCCAAGCAAGTTAGGTGTATCATTTCTGGGAAAAGAACTTTAAGTACCCTTGCTGATTTTTTCATGTAAGGTGCTGCATCTGACAGGAAGAGAAGAACATTCTTGTGTTGGACGCCTTCTGGCCAAAGCAAAGCAAGGGCTGTTGTAAAAAGCTGAGCTATTGTTGAACTGTTGGTCTTCTCGAGTTCTTCTGAGGTAAGCAGGTAAATTTTAGACATCTCAGCAACTTCCAGGGTACCAATAATTACGTTTGCAACATATCTACCCTTGACATCTGTCGTTTCATCTATTGAAATCCATATTTTCTTATCCTTTACTTCTTCCTTAATTCTCTGCATTGTTAAGTCATAAAGGGTGTCCACATAATTCTTCCTTAATGTAGACTCACTTGGGATGACTTCTTTTGTGTATTTTTCCAAGAATAGCTTTAGAGACTTGTTCTCTAGCTTCCACAATGGAATGCCGGCATCAACAAAAGCTTTACACAGCTCTAAGGAAAAGGTAGACTTGCGGCTGGTGGATGCAGAAAATGTAGTCAACAGGCTCGTTTGCTGGTCTCCTGGTTTTGTCTTATTGGCCGCATTTTGATGTTTAGCAGTCTGAACATGTTGTGAAATGAAGTACTTCTTTTCGAAATTCACTGATTTTTCACAGACTTTGCAAAATAGCACTGATCCGTCCGTGGAAAATACATCACTTCCAAACTCCTTAACAAAATCATTCAGCTTCTTGCCAATAGATGAACTAACTTTCGGCATTTTTAGTGTGCTGCAAAGGAGTCGTCCAATCTTCGTGCAGCGTGCGGCGTGCAGCGTGTGGCGTGCAGCGTGTGGCGTGCAGCGTGGCCTTGTGTGTGGCGTGTTAGGCTGCCGCTGCGGGGCGTGGCGTGGCGGGTATCGTGCAGCGTGCGGCGTGCAGCGTGTGGCGTTTGTGCTCACAAAAACAATGTTGCCAAGCCAACCCAGTGTTGCCAAGGTCGAAGTTCAATAATAAATGAATTATTCAAATGAATCATTTGAAATGGTTCAAATGATTATTCGAAGCTTCACTAATAAAATAATAATTTATTATTGAAGCTTCGACTCTGTGTCTTTCAAAGGGTTCATCTAGTGTCCTTAGAGGAAAATATACGTAAAAAAGGCAAAAAAGGCTAATATTTTCTTCAATAGGCAATATCACTCTAAATCACCCAAAAAAGGCAAAATAGGCAATTTAAGGCATTTTGCCTAAACATCCGGGCTATAGTTATGAATTACCAATATAAATGGAGACGCTACCGACTATGGTGCCACCGGGAGGGACACACTGCCTCGGCACCTTCCAGTCAAAAGTTTGCAGATTTCCTCCTACATTTACACCAGGACTGTCATCTTTCCCTCTCTGCAGTCAAAGGGTACAGGGCTATGCTGAACAGCGTCTTCTGCCTGAAAGGTTTTGACCTCTCTAACGATCCGGTCCTACGTGATGTCATACGTGCGTGCAGTCAACGTGTCCGCAGGCCAGAACGCACAGTGCCCCCTTGGAATGTGGATGTGGTCCTACATCATCTTGTTGAGGCACCTTTTGAGCCGTTGGATCAGTCTTCTCTGCGGCTCTAGACACAGAAGACTCTCTTCCTAGTGGCTCAGGCGACGGCTAAGAGAGTCGGTGAACTACAAGCTCTATCAGCCCACGTCGCTTTCCAGGGCGGCGATATGGTACTGTCTTACCTTCCGGACTTTGTGGCCAAGACCGAAACTCTCACCAACACGCTTCCCAGGGAGTTCGTTCTGACTAGTCTTTCAGACTCAGTCGGCTTAGATGATGAAGAACGTCTCCTCTGTCCAGATCGAGCCCTTCGCTGGTATCTTCATAGGACGCGGTCTCCGTCTCGGCCGCGACACCTTTTCTTCTCGGTCCGGGACCCCAAGCACCCTCTCTCCAAAGCAGCCATCTCCTATTTCCTCCGGCAGTTGATACGCTCTGCCCACGAGGACTTCCCTAACCATCTGGGCCCTTCTCTCCGTGTAAAAGCACATGATGTCCGGAGTGTGGCGACATATCTGCTGTGGCTCAGTAACAAGGCAGTGTCTGACGTCATGGCAGTGGCCTGCTGGAGGACGCAGTCCGTCTTCGCCACTCATTAGCTCAGGCTGGTCCACAGGGCCCAAGAAGGGGTCTTCTCTATGGGACCCATTGTGGCTGCGGGTAGCATCATTCTTTGACTCCTGCTGCTGCGTGCCTCACAATCCTTCACTCTGAGTCAGTTCAAGGGTCATGGCACGGGTCGATTGGGAGGCGCTACGGCAACACGGGACAGCATCCTCCTCTTCGCAACTTCTGCTCCTTTCTGGTAAGGATCGCAAACCTTTGTGGATTTTATCACCCATACTCAACCCCCTAATAAGAATTACCCCACCGCCTAAGTGTGGGAATCTGCCAATGGTAGAAGGAACAGGTATTATGTGAAATAAATAACATTTTTATAGCTAAAATGTATTTTTTCACTTACCTGTTCCTTCTACACACTCCCGCCATACCTCCCCACGCAATGCTCCTCTTATGAGCTATTTCTCAATGTATTAGAGAAGTGGATGGCATGGATGGCCACCAGAGGGGGTGGCTAGAGGCAGGCGCAGCGCCAAGCGCAAAAGAGGGGGTTGATTTTAATCACTTACAGACACAAGGAGACAATGTGTTCATTGCCTATGGTAAAAGGAACAGGTAAGTGAAAAAATATATTTTAGCTATAAAAATGTTATATTCCTCACCATCACCCCTCTCCGCTTCACAATACAACTCCTTCAATTTCTCATCAGCCCTTTGTGCCTTAATCAACTCATCAGTGTTTACAGAAAATTTTGCTGACCCACAACCTTGTACTCGGTTTTGTTTTCATTTACCCCTTCAAAACCATCATCTACATTCTGTAGATCACCAACACCCTCATTTCCCTCTACATTTTGTACATCACTGAACAATTGTGTCAAGTTCACATTTTCACCAACCTCATCACCCTCACAACCTGCAGAGTCGAGAGATGTCTCTACTCTACCCTCTTCCAATGCATCATTATCCCTTTCTCTTAATGCCATTGCACGAGTTACAACACAAGCAGGAAATATTTCACTCTCCTCAACTTCATCACTACCATCCATCCCAACAACAATTAATTCAGGATCAGCTTCCAATTCCTTTTCATTCCAAGGATTTTCAATAATTTCTAACTCAGGCACAACTCTTTTACCAGCTATATCATTTCCAAGAAGCATGTCCACTCCTTCTATGGGCAATTCCTCACTAACTCCCACTTTCACTTTACCAACTGCAAATCCAGGTTTTAGTCACACATAGCGCAAGGGAATAGATACTCCAGATGCCAAACCTCTCACTGTAACCTCCTCACCCGAGTAGGATTCCTCACTCCACTCTAGGGTTTTCTTGAGGACTAAACTTAGGTAGCTCCTGTATCTCTCAACACAACAATTTTCTTCTCTGGACCACCCTCAAGTTTTATTTTACCTCCAGTGATAAACGGTTCAAAGTCCCTGGCAGGTTTCTCCCTCTGTCTCAAGCCAATGTCTTCCAGACATTCTGCTTACTCTGAGACACCGCCAAACCTGCAGACTTTGGTTTGTTTTTACAGTGGTATTTTTCCATGTCCAAACTCACCACATCCCAAGCACTTAATTGGGGGAGTCTTCCCCACACTAGGATGCCTATTATACCCTCCTTGCTGCTGCCAGTGTGGATTCTGACCTGGATTGCCTCTGCCAAACCACCTTGAATTGCCATAGAAGTGTGGTGCACTATTATAAGATTGTTTTACATAATTACTCTGCTGCTGTCCTGCATTTAATTGTTTCACATTTTGTTGTCCACCATAATATTGATTTTTATTATCCCTATGGATATCTCTCTTGTTCACAAAATCTCTCTTATGCATTGCATATGCCTCACTAAGCTGATCTGCCCTGCGTCCTGCATCCAACACATTGTCTATATTATCCTTGCTAATCTCATACCTCATGTTACCATATAACTGATTATAGAAATGTTCCAACAACATCAGTTGTTTCAATTGATCAAATGTATAAATACCCTTAGATTTCTACCATTTTTCAAATTTAATAGAGCAATGTCTCGCCATCTCCAAGTATGTCATGTTTGGCAACTTCCTGATATCCCTAAATTTTCTCCTATACACTTCAGGATCTAGCTCAGCTGTTCTCAACACTGCCTCTTTCAATACATCATAATCTGTTAATTCTCCAATATCTAAGCACGCATAGGCTTCTCTTGCCTTACCCTTCAATTTAATTTGCACCAACATTGTCCATTCTGCCTTCTGCCATTTTCTCAATTTTGCCACCTTTTCAAACTGAGCAACGAAATCTTCCTCTTCACCCTCTACAAACTCAGGCAGAAAATTGACTTTCACATCTACTTTACTCGCTATTTCCATTTGTTTTAGTTTTATCTCCTTTTCTGCTTTAGTACTCTTTTCGTATCTGCATCTGGCACTCAATTTTAAATTTTTCCAAGGCAAAGATTTCACTCTCAGAGAAATTTTTAACATTTTCAGGGACATTTTCTGCTACATCATCACTCTCCATTTTACCTACACTGTACGCTTTCCTCATACCTAACTTCTCCACTAATTCCTTTTGCATCTCCTCCTTCAGTTTCCTTTCAAGAGATATCTGATGGGTATCTGCTATTTCACATGATTCCTCCTTTGTACACTGATACAAATAATGTAAATCACTTGTTTCCAAAAATTTCTCCACATTTGACTCAGCCATTGTTATGTATTGTTGAGTACACATTAAATACACCAGTTATCCGTGTGCAAAATATTCACAAACACACCACGTTATTATAACACATTACACTTCGCCAAATAATTCACAAGCACACAGTTAAGGTAAACAAAATTTATGATAAATAACCAGAAGGTGCACTCATTGTGACACACATACACACACACGGTTTACGCTCCCGGTAAAGGTACACATGCACGGTTTAGATCCCGGGCATGGTACACATGCAAGGTTTAAATCCCGGTCAGGCCCCCATAAATCCTGTTACGGCCCCTACTTATAATGGTAGACAGCAGAATACTATACCTTATAAGGACGATAGCACACTTACTAGACGAAACTAGGGATGCATCACAGGCTGTACGGATCTTCCTCCTCTCCAAATCTCTTACCTTTCCCCTTATTTCAATAGGTAACACCACAATTAAAAAAAAAAAAAAAAAAAAAACACTGTTTACCTTAACTATACTTATATTAAGAAAATACAAAGTAAATTATCACCTCCAACACAATATATCTCCTCCCTGGACTGGCCAAGCCGAGCCCCTCACCTCACCCGAGAAAATCACCACAAAACACAATTCCCAGTTCACAATAATTCACCCAATACTCCACAACCCCAAAACAACACCTTAAGGTCACCTACACACTCAAAATCACCTTATAATATATAACTAAAAATGCACAAAAAGGTACCACAATAACCTCACCACACCCGTCTCCTTCTCCCTCGGCTTCCCCCTGGCTTGTCACCTCAGTCAGCTCTCCATTGTCCGCCTCCGCCGCTCCTTGATACATTACGTCATTAGCACCTCGCCTCTCTTCCCTCAAGGGTAGATTACAATCCCCTCAACCCCAGCGGGAATTACAATTTCAATATCCCTATATATGTACACACTTACAATACAAATGTTATACACTATAAGAAATATACAAGGAACTACATTAACTCGACCCGTCACAGACTCGTATCATGACGCAACTCCTTACAAATTCTCTTAATACATTCTCCTCTCAGTTAGTGAATACAAAATAATAAATACAATAATAACTGAAGTAAAAGTACAATATACATAACTTAAATAATTGATGTTAAAACATTTAACAATAATATTTAGTCACAAAAGAAAACGGGAATATTTCATGGTACACTAAGGAATTCATGGTAACCCTAACAGTTACATATCCAGGAAGTGAGATAGATAATGGGGTCTTCACCTCATTTACACTGACCACATAGCGGTACAAAAGTTCTTTTACATTGTCTTTCTGTAATTTAGTAATTTAAGTAATTTTCACGGTCTCATTTCGGTACAGCTTCCTCTCTCGAAAGTCCAGGCGTATGACACACCCAGCATTCTTAGGCCGCTCCTTTCTGCTCTTTCTGCGTCATGAAGCTTCTTCCATTCCTTCCTGATACTGGGGTGGAGGTCCTTTTCTATTGGATCCCCTTCCTGCTGCCTTGAGTAGATTGGTCTTGTCCAGGATCCTGTCTCGGACTAGCTTGCTGGCCACCGTCAGCAGGATGGGGCGCCGAGTGCTGGAGTCGGCGTCACCTCGGGTACCCAGCCTCCGGTGTGACTTATCCTCACGGACTTCCATGCACTCCCAGATCTTACTTAGTTTACCTGCTTCAGATGTTTCACCTGCTAAAGCTTCATTCTCTTCCGGGACTCCTGTAATGGTAATGTTGTTTTCCCTCTCCTTACGATCCAGGAATTCTAGATACCGCTGTTGCTTGGCAATGATGTCTGCTTGTTTGTCTACTTGACGTTGCAGCTCGTCATACCTTTTATTGATGAAGCTGTCAGGGGCAGTAATGGCTTGTTTCAGGTCCGCTATTTCAGAGACAAGCTCATTCACCTTCTCCGTTAAGGGCCCCACACACGCTCAGGCGGCCTCTCCGGCCGCGGCCCGAGAGGCCGCCTGATGTCACCCACACTATTCAGTCCTGCCTCAAGGCCACTCTCAGTTCTAGAGAGACACCGCGGAGTGAAGATCATGGCTACTCCCCTAGATAAAGGGGAATTGGATTTGATATGTAGAAATAAAAGACTTTTAGTGCTTCATGAAAGTAGGTTTAAGAGAAATTTGTTGTATTCTGATATGCGGACACTACCTGACTTCATAGAGGACGAAACTTTCTTGCACTCTTTCCTGAAGGAGCTCCTCATGTTAATTTTCTTTGTGACTAGCTCTTAGTATCGGCGCCCATCCCTTCCAATTTCTCTACAAGCAAGTCATATGCTGCATTCTTCTTTATTTTATCCGAATATTCTTTTGACTTGATTTTCCATAGGCATGGATTTTCCTTATATATTTCAATAAATTCAGCCGAAAATTGGCGCTCTTTCCCGGTGGTGCACCGGCCTGAGCCGGACGTTGGCCGGATGGAAAAAAACTGACAGCGACAGATTCGTTCAGGCCGCCTGAACGCCCCACACACGCTCAGTTTGGCCTGAACAGTCCTGTTTTGTTGAGGCGGCCGGAGAGGCCGCCTGAGCGTGTGTGGGGCCCTTTAGGTGGCGGACAATTCCCTCATTCGGCTCCGGTTCCGACAAAATGCTCTCGATTAGTTCTTCCTTGGTCAATCTTGTCAGCTGCCTACGCTGCAGTATCCTCAGGTTAATCAGAGACTTCGCCATCGCTGCACACAATGTTCAGTGCGAGTAAAATGTTTGATCGGAGCCGAGATGGCAGTAGTACGAATACGTTATGCATTTGCCCTTCGTGTGGATGGGCCTTTAGAAATGGTCCGGTGCCTAAGGCTACAGTAACTACTCCATATCAACACGGCAACAGTGATGAAACTCCAATACTAAGACGCTCGAATCGTTCATGACGCCCATCTTGTTTTGAAGCATTTTAGACAGTGTTTTGTTTGGAAGGGGAAGGATGTGGTGGTTGTAAAAGTAATTATTTCAGTGTAAGATTCGTTGTTGAAGTTTCCTTTGATTCACCTTTGTTTTATTTCAGAAAGATTAGTGTTTCAGTTTTGTTGGTTTAGTGTTTTAGGTTAGTTGAAATATTTACGTATATACAGCTTATGTTTCTTATCAAGTGTGTATTGGTAACTTCTATAACATGTTTAGTATGAGATATACGTATCGGGTAAACTATACTAGGAAACAATTGTATTATTTGTGTATTGTATCTAGTTGCAGATACCTATTATATTCCCGTGTTGATTAATTAAAGATAATATTGGATCAGATGGGTTTCATTTATCACATTAGATTACATATATATATTTTTTAAGACGAGATTGTACCATGAAAAGATATTTATATAAGATTAGGGATAATCCATAATCTTATAATATCTAGTCCTGTATGAATAGCAGTCTGGAATTCTTAAAAAGATCCCTAAGGGATTTCTATAAGGACTCTTTGTTTGGAGGCCTTGTATTAGTCATGCAGTTTCACAGTGGCTTCATTTTCTTTCTTTCTTCCTTTAATAATTATTATTATTATTATTATTATTATTATTAAATAATAATATTATTATTATCATTATTATTATCATATTATTATCATATCATTATTATTATTATTATTATTATTATTATTATTATTATTATTATTATTATTATATTATATTATTATTATTATATTATTATTATATTATTATTATTATTATTATTTTATTATTATTATTATTATTATTATTATTATTATTATTATTATTATTATTACTACAACTATTACTATTAATAATAATAATAATAATAATAATAATAATAATAATAATAATTATTATTATTATTATTATTATTATTATTATTATTATTATTATTATTATCATTATGATGGGAAGCGTT
>CM035187.1:6129304-6141742 GCA_020233015.1 Callinectes sapidus | reverse complement strand
GTGTGCTGCATAGGAGGCTGAGGGTGGGCTAGAGGGCAGGAAGGGCAAGGAGGTCAGACAGCAATGAGACGATGAGCCAGAATGAATAATACTCAGCTCCTACCGCAGCCCGCGTCCGTCCAACTCAATATTCTTAAATGTTTGATGGACCAAAGCAATACTCTCGTAATTCCTTTACTGTATGTGTGTGTGTGTGTGTGTGTGGTGGTGGGGGGGGGTGTTAGTGCGTGTGCCCTCTTCCTTGCTATTCACATGTAAAACAAGAAATATTTTGCTTTTTTTTCACCACGAAAAAGGGAACTGAATGCAGTTTCACGTGTTTTGATAGGGAAAGAAAAAAAATATACATAAACTATTCAGGGGTGAGGAGAAGCAGCATAAGCATAGCTTAACACTCTGCAAACTGAAGAAGCCAAGTTACGCAACAAGATTGTTTGATAAAAGCAGAAGTTTAGTACGACTGAGTCCACTGCGATAAAGATAAAGAACGATGTACCCTGCTGTGGGGAAGAGGAGCTTGCTTGTAGGTAATCGCCCTCAGGAGAAGAAGAAACGTTATGAAATATCTGCAGCAGCATTTCAAAGCGAATCACAGCAGCATGTGGTCACTTTTTGCAATTAACTGAACGTGTATGATGTTAGGTCGATGCTTTGCTCAGTCGCTTCGTCTCGAATAGTGAGGGGAAGACACAATTGTGCTTCCATCATGAGAGAGACGATGATGATGGAGGACAGACTTAAGTGGAATATTTAAGCAGACTGAACTGGAAGGGACCAATTCTTTCTAATAACAGAGAGAGACATTGTACAGCTAACATTCTGGTTATAAGTGAGCTGAGATATGAACTATAACTCATACATAAGGTGTAATTGTAGATATAAAAAGTGACTCACGATGGGAATGCAAGAACATTTCAATAGTAATCTTGCGAAGTGCTAAAACCTTGTAAGTGATTAACTGTGGAAATTCGTAGGGCATACCTGTACTAGATTTGACGCGAAGTGGCAATAACTATGTAAAATGATGGTATCATCTTTTCGTGATGTTTCAGATGAAAAAAAAAAGGGAACACTAGTATGGAAACTATTATATTGTAATATGGTAATGTTACACAATCTATAACAATATGGAAATGTAAATGAACACCCTAAAGATTAAGTTAAAGCTCAAATATTTTAAATTGTGTGAAGAGTCTTTCTAAACTAAACTAGGATTACCTAGTATATCACATACGAATACTATTAATGCATTTACTGAATATGAATGATTAGCCAAGTCAACTGATGTGGTAAAGTTTCATGTCTGAAAAGATTTCCAAGTTCATAAACTCACTGTTGTAAATACAACCGACAAGCTTTCTGTATTCATTATCAATGTAACATTCTGATGTTACGGGAATTTGATACTCCAATTATAAATAGCAGGTAATTCACCATTTAATAACCACTTGTGAAAGGAAAGAGATATCTATGTATACACTTTATTTTAGATTCTTATTGTGGACACATAGAAAAAAAGCAACCAAGTTGAAATAAACATTAAATGATAGAGAAAGACAGGAAGACCTACATGTGTCCTTTTGACGTTCCCTACGCCTCTTGACGCAACCTTCATGCGAAAAAAAACCCAAATATTATAATCATATCAAAACGATTACTGTGTGGGAGTGTGTCAATACGGTATGCAGAAATGAAGAGAGCATTTTGCAGTTACAGGAGAGGATTTGACTTCAATCATGCTCGTGATTAATGATGCTCTCAGCCTTGGCCAATCTGAGTGTTCGCGTACACACTGACACACTCACATTTTTTTTCAACGAACTTGGTTTAATTACATCTCCTTTATCTTTGCAAGTCTGTTCTATGATGTGCATATGCATTTATAACTCCCTTGGTGGTTGATTTGTTTCCAGAACCTCTGCTTCTCGTGAATAACTACTTGTTTGCATATGCCTAGGTGGTGAGAATTTCGATGACTTGATATCGCGTCCACCACTAGGAAGGGCTTGTCCATGTATTTCAGTGTTTCTAACGGAGTGATCTACTCGAAGCGCGTGGTGGAGTGTGTTGCGCTAAGAATGACCTGACCATCCATTGTTTTCATAGCTTTAACAGACATCTTGGGAGAGAGAGAGAGAGAGAGAGAAGAGAGAGAGAGAGAGAGAGAGAGAGAGAGAGAGAGAGAGAGAGAGAGAGATAACAATTATTTGACCATCAATCTCTCAGAATGATGCCATGATATCAGATAACAATAAAACATACTACCTATTTTTCATTCACGAATGATTGTAGTGAATATAGAAAATTACTGGAAATGTTCTTATAAATGTAGTTAATTACTGGAAAAAGCTAGCTTGTGGTAAATTATCTTAAAAAAAATTGTAACAACAATTTTGCCAAGGGTATTAAAAATCCTGACCACACTTTATAATGATATGTAAATTTGTCGATTAAAAAATGATTATTTTGTTTACTGAGATGCAATAAGAACAATCCAATAGAGACAGAAGAGAACATATCCACCTATTTCCAGCTTTCATGCCCCTCAGTAAATTTGTTCTTTTAGATCTTTTAATTACTCAGCACTAACAAAGTAATTACTAAGTTAATTCCTATCATTTATTACCCTATATGAAAACACGTTCCTAAATAACTTTATTAAACCAATTTTTTTCAACCTCTAATCCATTTTTTATTATGCTAGTTATTTTTCCGCTACATTACTTCAAGATTTCTATCAGGCGGCATTTAAAACTATATCTTATTTAAATAATGTAAATTTGATAGTTTCAGTGATGTTTCGTTAGAAGTACCACTCATCTCATGTATCCTTTTGAATTATTCATCTTTTGTGCTGATTCTTTTAAACATATCTTTCCCGTGGTGAATAGGAACTGAAAAAAAAATTATAAATGAGGTTTGACTAAAATATAATCTAAATATCATTTCGAGATTCATGAATATTAATCATGACACCATTATCATCTTATTTATAGTGTTCTTTTCCTTGAGAATTTGAGTCATTTGTAACTTCCATTTCTTTTTGTTTAATAAACGTATAAGAAATGCTTGATATATTGTGTACCCACAATGTAAAAAAAAATGTGGGGTAATAAAAGGGTAAATTGGCATGAGGTAAGGGTAAATTTGGTTAAATGGGTAAATTACTTGTATGATTTACCCTTCCGCTAAACCCACCCCTATTCATAAGGGTAAAATAGGATTCTAATTTACCCTTTGTGGATTGCCCTTTCATTGCGCTAACTATTTCCTATACATTATGTTTTCGGGATTTTTTTTCTTTATGAAACCAGCTATACATTTTAAGGATAGCATGCGAATTGACTTTGTTGCGTATAATCATGTATTTATGGAAGGAAAACCTATATCGGCTGTTGGATAAAAAGAATTTATGAGCTAGTAGTATCTGGCACGTTTTGTTTGGCTGCTGCTGGATAAATGCCAGGTACCGCATGCAGACATAGTATTCTTTATATTATTTTTGTGGTAATGAGTTAGGCAAGAAAATATGGCATGTCAGGGGTATTTGATATAATATATAATATATTTGCTAACTTTTGTGAGGTGCTTAAGATAAAATGGAGTGACTTGAAGACATATTTCATTGTAGTCGTGGATTTCGTCTGGTATTTGTTTCGGGCCGAGGATGCGAAGAGTAGGTAGCACGTGACTTGCGCATTTACTGTCTCGTGCTGGTGTCCCTCACGACAACACCATCCTTCTCACCTGCGCCTTTGTAAGAAAGACCTGTCGGCTCCAACGGCCGTGATACTTTCACAAGACAACACCAGGCTCAGAAGAATCATGTGATCTTCGCATCCCTAACAACAACACGTGGTAAGTACATCAACTTTGCAGCAAGACATACATATTTCCATAGAATTGTTCGTATCACATGTAATATTTAACTGTGTAGGAGAATGCATTATACACTGGGGTCATGGGGTAGATACCAGTCTTAAAACATGTGCATACAAGTAAAGATGGAGGCAGAGAGGTTCACAGCCACCTCATACCACACCAGACTGGGACCTCCACTCCATAGCATAGATAATGATCTAACTACTCTCTCTCTCTCTCTCTCTCTCTCTCTCTCTCTCTCTCTCTCTCTCTCTCTCTCTCTCTCTCTCTCTCTCTCAGCCTCACCAGGTTAGGTTATGCTTCCTTAGGTTGATCTGGATACAGGTTATGCTTCCTTAGGTTGATCTGGATACAGCTGTGTAGTGTTCCCTATCTGCCTCGCCAGGTTAGGTTAGTTTAAGATATGATGGGTTAGGTTAAATTAACCCTTTCTTAGCTGGACAAAATTTCTTCCTCTATCTTCAAACAGCATACTTTTGTGTGTGTGGTAGACTCGTGCAGTTAATTGCTATCTTAAAAGACAAAATTGCCTTCTATTTCCCCTGTTTTATTTCTTGTGCCTCCATTACGAATTGTTTTTACATTGCTAGGAAAATTAAGGTAGGACGACCTCAGTAGAGAAAGAGTTAAGAACATAAGGGAAGCTGCAAGAAGCCACTTGGCCTACTCTAACCTAATCTAACATTGAAAATAAAGTTTTGTGAGTTTACCATGCTATTTTTAACTTGTATTTTACATTTCAATTTCATTACAGGTATTTAAAATGTGTAGTGGATGGAGCATGAATGAGATAGCTAGCTGGCTGACCTCTATAGGTTTAGAGGAACTGGGTCCAAAATTTATTGGTAAGTGTTTAGAAGTGAACATGTTTCATGTTTTTTTCCTGTGTACTTAATTTTTTTTTTCTCAGAAAACAAGACATCATGCCATAAGTTTTGAACAGTTAATACACAATGGAATGTGCATATTGTGAAATACCCCAATCTAACTTTTCACAGTATTGTAAGCATTTACAAGTTTATCATGAACACATACCCAACTTCCAAATATTCTGCCATGTTCAAGAATGTAAAAAAAAAAAGAAAGAAATGTTCTCCACTTCAAAAAACATAATGCCAGGAATCATGGAACAAAGATGTTTCTCGATACAGATAGTGATCAGATCACAGCTGGTATGGGTTCAGAATTTCTTCCTGAAGAAGGTGCAAATGCATGCAGTGATGTAGATATTGAAGGAGGGAGTTGTAACTTTGAACACCATAGTAATAAGAGTTTTCAAGATGATTTCAGCAAGCAGTTTGCTACTTTTGTGTTAAGTATCTTGCCAGATAGTATTTAAGATTAATAATTTATGAGACAACACATCTTATAACTCAAACAGAAGACTTTTTAAAACTTCAATAAGGAAAGGACTTTTTCAAATTTGTGGTACTTTCATTACACTACTTAATAAAGAAAAAGCTCTTGGTGATGAGATAAAATTAGACACTATAAGATATAAAGTTGATGAGAAGGAAAAAAGGTTTTTCCATTTGTAAGTGCTAAGGAATACTTGTTGACATGCCATGATACCCAATGCAAGTATCATTATATTTCACTTACCAAATTGCTTAAGACTCTACTTGAGAACCACAGCATTTTTAACATGGTAGGAAAAAAAAAAGACACAGCATGCATCAATCTGATGCGATGTATGTTACTTGTGATGGTAAACTTGCTACCTTTTTGGATGATTCATGTACAGTGGTACCTCTTGATTCGAACACCCTTTGACTCGAACACTTCATAATCCGAACATATTTGGCGAATGCGGCCTGACTATTCGAACACAAAAACACGTAGTGGCCAACGCCACCTTCCCACCAGTCGGCAGGTATCGCTTGCACTTTAAAATAAACTGGAATGGATTAAATGATTCTACATTAATTTCAATGTTAAAAATTCCTTCCTAATTCGAACTGCCAAAAAGAACGAATGAAGTTCGAATCAAGAGGTACCACTGTATAAGCTTAAAGCTGCACTTGTATATTGATGAATTTGAGTTGTGCAATCCCATTGGAGCTAAGTATGGGTGTGTAAGTTAACAGCAGTTTACTTTGCTATTGGAAATATGCCGCTTAGGAATAGAATTAAAAGCAACCTGATATTTTTGTGTTTGTTAGTAAGACAAAGGTTCTGAAGAAATATGATCCAACGTACCATGCATTATTTGAACTCTTGCTAGCAGATCTACACCATCTTTGTGATGGAATAGATATAAATGTCAAAGGAGAAAAGTATATGTTAAAGCTATACTTGAGCTGGTTCTCGGAGACAATTTATCTGCACATGCCAATGCAGGTTTTCAATCACACTTTAATTCTGGTTCAATTTGTAGATATTGCACAGTGAAATATAATGAGTTTAGAGAAATTAACACAGTATCAGAACTTGTGGAAAGAACAGATGCAATTTATGCAGATCAGATCATGTATATTGATGATGACCCAGAAGATGCACCTATTTATGGCATCAAGTACAGACAGATGTGTATTTTCCCAGCTTGAGTACTTTTCTGTGGCTAATGCTTTTCCTCCTGATATCATGCATGACTGCTTAGAATGAGTGATACCAATCACAGTTTATGAAGTACTGAAAACCCTTCACTCACAAAACCTGATAACAGTTACTGACTTGAATCCTTAAGTCAGATCAGTATACCAAACAATAATAAGCCAAACATGTTTAATGGTACTTTCTTTTCATCAGGCAAAATTATTGGAAGTGCTTCACAGAAGTTGGAGCTGCTTTAATTATTACCCATCTAGTTAATCTTGACATTGTGAAACATCCTGCAGCATGGGATGTACATTTGATGTTAAGAAGGTGTATGGACTATATTGTAAGCCCTGTTGTAGAAAAAGACACTATGCCATATTTGGCTAGTTGCATTGAGTCCTACATTAAAGTTTAAAGAAAGTTTTGGCAAGGAAAAATGAATTCCTCAGCATCACTATATGATCCATATCCCATCAATGATGGGAAAGTTTGGGCCTTTAAGGAATATATGGTGTATGAACTTTGAGAGAAAACATTAGTATTTCAAGAGATTGATATCAAATACCCGTAATTTCAAAAATGTCACGGAAACACTAACAGAGAGGCATCAGATGAAACTTGCATATGAATTGTCATCTGACCAAATTTTTCCAGCAGAAAGTGAACCTTTTTCATCTGTGAAAAACATATGGTTTGATAGTCTACCTCAAACTCGCAAAGTAACAATTCAAGATAAAACTGGGGCTCCCTTAAGTGATGATCATATCATACCAGCCATCAAGTCATTACTTGTGGATGGAATCAAGTACAATGTCAACTTAAGTTCTTGTTTGGTATTGGATTTCATCAAAGAATTGCTCGTTTTTGTACAGCCAAAATATAGTTTACAGCTAGAAGGTAACTGGCATCTATGTGTTAAAATCTATAAAAGCACTATAAAAGAAGAAGAAAGACAAGGTATGGGATTGAAGAGCAATATAAGCATATATATTGCTGGGGGGGGGGGGGGAGAAACAGGGCTCTTGTTTAATTCATAAATTATCTTATAACTTTATTATTAATATTTTATGTATATTTCAGAACATGGAGAGGAAATGCTGGTGGTGGACAGCATTGAAGTAAGTTTGATTGATGTCTTTCGGCATGTATGTAAGGTTTGGAAAAGAATTTCTGTCTTAAAATGCACCTATCCCCTGTGTACTGTGACACCTACGACCGCGTTACAGTATATATATATATATATATATATATATATATATATATATATATATATATATATATATATATATATATATATATATATATATATATATTGTTACGGCCCACCACCCCTACTTATAAGGGTAGACAGCAGAATACTGTAAATACCTTATAAGGACGATAGCACAATAATCTCACCCACTCCCAGATCATCCGGCTTCCCCTTGGCTAGTCATCCCTTTCTTTCTTTGTTTGCCTGAGGGTACAGTACACACCCCTTCCGTCACTCAGGAATACATTACGTCATCATCGCCTGCTTGCCCCTCAAGAGGCATAATAAAAGTATTTATTCTTATTATTTATGGAGGAGAAAGTAATAGGAACACAGGTGTGAGGAGTTAAGTTTTTTCCTTACCGGTTTCAGTACAAGCTTCATTAGTTCCCCTAACGATGCTTGTAGCGAAACCGGTAGGGAATAAACTTAACTACTCACACCTGTGTTCCTATTACCTTTTCCAACTTGTTGTCATGTCTGTACGTTATTATCATTATTATTATTATTATTATTATTATTATTATTATTATTATTATTATTATTATTATTAAGTATCATGTGTGACGACATCACATCCGTAACGCAAAATCAGAGTCCTTCAAACAATTTATATCATCAGTTAACCGCACAACACCCCTCTCAAAAGTGTGGCAAATAATAAACATACTTAATAATAAAAAAAAATTCCAATAAACACCCTAACCATAAATAACAACATAATTGATAACAAACAAGAAATAGCAAATGCAATAGCTCAGCATTTTTATCAGGCAAGCAGTTCCGCCTACTATACCCCTGCCTTTCTCCCCCATAAGGAGGAGGAAGAACTCTCAGTCCCAAACTTTGCCACGGGAGGCGTAAACTCTGACTACAACACAGAGTTTACGTTGGATGAAGTCCTTCTTGCCCTGAAATACTGTAAAGGCTTCAGTCCCGATAGAGACAACATTTCATATATTATGTTACAACATCTTGGCCACCATTCCATAACTAAATTATTATTCTTATACAATAAAATAGGGACCACCCACAAGTTTCCTAAGTCTTGGGGCTTTGCTCATACCATCCCAATCCCCCAAAAGACTGGACGCCTTACGGACCCCAGTGCGTTTCGCCCTATTGCGCTCAGGAGCTGTCTATGTAAGGTCATGGAACGTATGGTAAAGCGAAGGCTGCTTATTGTTTTAGAAGCGAAGAGTTTGTTAGGTGATGAACAATCGGGGTTTCGGAAGTACCGTAGCACGATGGATCACCTGACACAACTTTAGCATTGAATTTCAGAGGCATTTGCCAAAAAAGAATTCATGATATGGGTGTTCCTAGACATCCACAAAGCCTTCGACATGACATGGCGACACGGTATCCTTGTAGCGCCAAGATAGGTAGGAATTCATTGTATATATTTATGTAGATATTATCTGATGCAACATCCCCATAAGATGCTGACCCTGCTTTTCCTTCAACAAGGAGTTGCAGGTGACGATATATATTTCTAGGCATTTCCATTATTATTGTATCCATAGGATGTTTCATTGTGAAAGTAAGGTAATATTAAATCTCGTGGTAGGATGCGGTTTTTAAGACATCGTTGTAAGGGAGAGAATAAGTTGTTTGAAGAACTAAGGGCATCAGGCACACACATGCACCCGACCATATGACCCACGCCCTATGACAGCACTTTCCGAGGCGAGGGATGCGGCGGCCGCGCCAGCGGGCAGAAAGAAGACAGCCGGCTCGTGTGGTGGTTGAGGGAACGAACTGTGTGTGTCCCGAAGGTGTGTGCCCTGAACATGTGTTCTCGAGACTCTGAAGTGTTCTCTAAGTTATTTCCCGAGAGACAGACTAAACACTTCTCTGAGAAAGACGGTGACATTACTTTCTAACCGTGTGTCTTGAAATCATTGTAAATATTATCCCTAATATATTAACTTTTATAATCTGAGTTTCCTTCCAAACTTGAGTCTGAGAAGTATAATATATATATTAACCAGTTGACCGCTCGCCACAAGTATCAGACTCACTTGGACAACTTATGTTGGTGAAGCTACCTCTAGCTAACATCCTTATGAAACTATGCTCATGGCTACAGAGGTAATTTGCCCATTTTTGCTTATAATTTCCTACAGGACAGAACATTCTCTGTCAAACTTCCTGGTAACGTAATCTCGGACGTTTTCGTCCAGGAGAACGGGGTGCCGCAGGGTAGTGTTCTTAGTCCTCTATTATTTTGTATTATGATTAATGATATTCTGTCCACAACTCCCATCCCCAGGAATCTTAAATACTCACTGTACGCTGACGACTGTGCGTTATGGCACTCTTCGTCTAACGCTCAGTTCTCTGCGGGGCGGATTCAAGACGCTCTTGATTCCGTTCAGCATTGGGCCTCTTTGTGGGGATTTAAGTTTTCACTTGCTAAGTGTATCGGCGTTGTTTTTACTAGACGTAACGTACCTGATTTGCAATTAACTCTTCAAGGCCAGCCGATACTATTTCAAAATTCAGTCAAATTTTTGGGTCTGCATTTTGACAGCAGACTCAATTGGAAGACACACATTAATGAACTACTTATCCGTTGCCGTAAAAAAAAAATCAATGTCCTCAAATACCTCAGTGGTACTTCATGGGGAGCAAACAGAAAATCTTTATTAATGGTGTACAAGTATTTAATTCGTTCTCATTTAGACTATGGCTCACCAGAGTATGGGTCTGGGTCGGAACCAACTTTGAGGAGGTTGGATGTTTTACAGAATGAATGTGTGAGAATGTGTCTTGGAGCCCTCTGCACCCATGTGGTGAGGATGGAGGTTGAGGCCAACATACCACCGCTGCAAACGTCGCGATGCCCTACTCTTATCATATGGGATAAAAACCGCCCGGAAAGCGCCCCTCGGCAACACAGCAAGAAGATCATCTGGCAGCACCACCACCTCCACACTGCGGTCCTCCGTCCAGTCTCTGTCAGACTTAACGCTCTATGCCAACAAACGGGCGTGAGACTGGACGAGGCGGACCGCCTCGTGCTGCCCACCCTTCCCCCATGGAAGAAGCAACAAACATCAATCCTAACATAATGGATAAAGGGGAAGAAGGCTGTTATTGCCGAGGCTGAGCACCACCAGCGCTTCCGGGCCCTCATCGCTGGCCTCCCTCCATCCCTACACATATATACTTACGGCTCCAAGACGGATGAATGTGTGGGTGCAAGTGTATGGTTGTGTGAATGTGCCCTCAGGTTCCGACTGCCGACTCATACATCGGTCTTTTCCGCAGAAATTTTTGCAATTGATAAAGATTTAAATTAATCTCCTCATTCAATTACCATTTTTTTCGGACTTTATGTCAGCCCTTCAGGCAATAGAGTCCGGCCGTACGGATACAAATGAAATCCAGGGCAATATCATTAATAAATTAATTCAAGTCGTAAATCCTTCTCACTGATTTGGGTGCCTAGACATTCCAATATACGCGGGAATGAACAGACTGACATGCTAGCTCGGTCTGCCGCAGAGCTCGAGGGAGCGTGGAACCTCCGTCGGGATCTGCAGTCATGTCTCTCAGTAGTTAAATCATCAGCGAAAGTCCTGTGGTAGAGTCACTGGGACAACCTCCACTACATGCCATTATACCCATCCTAGGCGAGTGGGCTTCCTCCAATCGTCCCACAAGGCGGGAGGAGGTAGTCCTCGCACGTCTCAGGATGGGTTGCACCCTCCCCACCCACATGCTCCCGTACATAGCACACACTTTCCCACCACAATGTTCTATATGTAACGTCACCCTCTCTGTCGAGCACTTCCTGCTTCACTGTGTGCGTTATCGTGAGGAGAGGCGGCCCTTGGCGGCGTATTGCCGGAGTCGCGGCTCTCGCTAACGCAGACCACCCTTCTGGGTGACGAACACCCGGATGTGGTCGATAGACTGATGATATACCTGACTGAGACCAACTTAATCAGAGAGTTGTGATTTATGTGTATATATTCTGTATGATGCACTATGTACATTTTTTCACTTCAATATATATATAATGTAAATAAAAATATGAAAGTGTGTATGATTTCCATCTAGCGTGATTTGATGTGTAAATGTTTTCAATTTTATTTATTTATTTATTTATTTATTTTTTTAATAAATAAAAGCAATATGTAATAACACTACGTAGTCACCTTGTGTGTTTGTGTGTTGCCCCCCTCCATCCCCTGCCTTGACAAAAGACAATAGCTTTGCAGTAGGAATAGGTACCCTGTGTGAATGAAGCGTGTGTGTAAGTGTGTCTGTTGTTGTTGTTGTTGTTGTTTTGATGATGTTATTATATAAATAAAAAAACATAACTAAAATAAAGAAAAAATGATAACCATAAAACACAAATAAATTAAACAAAAATACACCTGTAAATAAACAAACAAATACACGAAATTCATAAAAATGGCCTAATACCCATGATTGAGTGATGGCCACGAAAAAAAACAAAAAAACATCATTCTCCTCTCACACCTAGAGATGGACAAACACCCCTCCACCCCCACTGAAGAAGGGTCTAGGACCCAAAATCCCGAACTGGCAACAAAAGTGACTTCCTACGGGAACACCATTAACAGATTATCTGAAGAGAATAAGACACTCCTTAGACAAAGAGAAAGCATCTGAAAGAAAATAATAAACGCTGAATTAACAATCACTTTCAACGAAACATGTATAAGAGAAAATCTCCTACCCATATACACCCTTAATATATATATATATATATATATATATATATATAT
>CM035187.1:6111768-6126768 GCA_020233015.1 Callinectes sapidus | reverse complement strand
GATACTGGACACACCTCCTCTACACTTCACAGCACTTGCAGTCCCGGAGTACAGGCTAGTTAATTGACCTATAATCCTTACAGGAATCCCACGGAGACGCAGAAGTTCCCAGGGTGTCTCTCGATGCACTGACTCAAAGGCTTTCTTGAGATCGACAAAGGCTGCAAGCATGGCCGGTCGAAACTCACGTTGGCGCTCCACCAATACGCGAAGGGCTAGGATACGGTCAGTTGTTGACTTACCGGGCGTGAACCCTGTCTGTTCAGGTCTGTGATGCTTCAGCAGGTGAGTGCGGAGCCGCGTCAGCAGCAAATGGGCAAGCACCTTGCCTGGTACGCTGAGCAGCGTTTTTCCATGGTAGTTGTTGCAGTTTTCACGGTCCCCTTTCCCCATCCAGATAGAGACGACCAACTCCTTCCAGTCAGGAGGAATGGTATCTGAATGCCATGCATCAGTCAAGACAGCATGCACCCCACGGATTATGGCCTCACTCCCAGCTTTGAGCACCTCCACACTGATGTTGCAGATGCCAGCTGCCTTTCCACCCATCAACTTTGCCACAGCCTCTTTGACATCGTCAATGGATGGTGCAGTTTCGTCAATAAGTGGATCAGCATCCAGCATCTGCAACCCTGCAGTGTGGAGCTGTCAGCTTGGAAGATCTATCGTGAACAGCTGCTCAAAGTACTCAGCCCACCGAGCCATCTGCCCATCTGCGGCCGATACGAGCCAACCATCTGCTGTTTGGATAGCACTCGCCTAAGAAGTAGACTTGGAGCGGAGTTTCTTCAGAGCTCGATAGGCAGGTCTGAGGTCATTAGCATTTAATGACACTCCACATCCACAGCGAGACCCCTAACATATCTCTCCTTGTCTCTTCTCAGAAGAGTTCTAGTCCTACGTAACAGAGTACTGGTCATGGTCCCTAGCAAATCTGGCAGCGCGACTCTCCTCAATACTTTCCAGTGTCTCTACCGAGGTGAAGCCAGTCCGTGACCTCGGGCGCTCCCCAATGCATTCCTTGGCAGCCTCAAGAGTCTTGCATTTGAAGGTATCCCATAGTTCTTCAGGGTCCTCAAGGGTGTTGAACGCACCAAATCGATTGGAAACTGTCACTGCATAGTCTTGTGCACATGTCAAGTCCTTCAGTTTCTCAAGATGAAACAGTGTGGTTACATCTTGGAGGCTTTCTGTACTTGACATGAAGCTTGAGTGAAGCAATGACAAGCCTGTGGTCAGTCGCAAAGAACTCGGCACTCCGAAATACCCTGCACTTCTGGAGGATCCTCCAACAAGTACTGACAAGCATATGGTCGATTTCCTTCTCTACCTATACGGCATTGTTATACCAAGTCCAACGGTGCAGCACTGGTCTCTGATACCAGGAACCCGCAATTCTCAGCCTTCTGGATCTTGCAAAATTCAGAAGGAAAGAGCTGTTGTCATTTCTGGTACCAGAACTATGGGGACCAACACATATCTAATAGGCAGTCCTTTCAGTGCCAGCATTAAAGTCACCCAGGACAATGAGTGCATCACGACAGGGACACTGGTCCAGTACAGAGTCGAGTTTGGCATTGAACATCTCCTCTTCAGTTTCACACACCTCGGTAGGAGCATACACTGCAACAACAGACATGAAGCCTAAACTTTCCTTCAGCCTTAATCACATTATACGATAATCAATCGGAGTAACCTCTACATGCTGGATCAGTAGTAAGTAAAACCCTTACTACTGGTCTCGCCACTACCAGGCCTCCTTGTCTCAGAGAGCCCCATCATATCCACCCTCAGACTACTGAGTTCATCCGATAAATGAGGCAGTCGGTGATCCTCTTGAGATACTCAGGATATTCCAGGAGCCCACACGCAGAACCCTTCGAAGTTTCACCCCAGGAGTGGTCCAACGTGTAGGCGCCACATCTGCTGCCCCACCAGTACCCCCAAAATTAGAAATAGGGCTAGGGGATCCTTCTGCCCCTCTCAGGACACAGGGCTCCCGCAGGCTTTCCCTTGCATCCGTCATATTGGTAGGTAGGCCCCTCTAGTGCCTCGGCACCCGAGAGGTCTGCACGGTCGGACCCCCAGTATACTTGGATCATGGCGGTGGCTCGCCAGGTAGGAATTGTGTGATTGCTTATGCAAGTTGGGTTCTTAACTCAGCGTTGGCGAATTACTTTGTCACGCATCAGTGATCTCTAGGCGTAGTATAACTTCTGACTCATTGCCATGATCTAGTATCTGGATGCTCAATCATAGTCTTTACGGATCCTATTGCCGTCACATATCATCTCAAGGGATGCAATCTCAGAGGCAGGATTGTACACTGCTATTTTTCAATTATTCAGGAATACTTTTCTTAGTTCTAATATTTTCCATGCCCTGCAAATGTGATGGCGGATGCCCTATCACAGAATGTTCCAATGAGTGTTGTCTCCCATGCATTTCCGATACAATATTTTTTTTCCCATCTGGAATTTGACACGGAACAGCATAAACATGAGATCAGGGGAAATGTAATGATTAATTACTTCAACTTCCGAACCCTGGTATTCCAACTTCAAGTCATCATCCTAACCCTTACATTCTCGGACCGCGATCTTAATCATACGTTTTTTCTTGCAGCGCTGACGATTTTCCAGCTTATTTTGGATGTGATATATCAATGCTATGTCTGTTACCAGTTATATTGGTCCTCTCGGCTACGAATATTTTTCTACCGTACTACCAATCTCTACTGTGCTTACATGAATATTCTAACAGCTTTTTCGAATTTTACATAAGTATTTGAAGTTTCAGCATTCTCTCTAGACTCAATTCTTTTCTATAGTTTCAATCTTATTTTCCCTGTCGCTGACTCACTGTACATGCTTGACATGAGAAAGATTACTTACAAGTATTACCTACATTTTTTTTCCTGCAAAACTTTGGGGAACTATTACCCAATTTTGGTGACGATTCTCATGTTTGGTGCTGTCGTTGTCCATACGAGTATACCTTTACAATCCATTTATGCTTATGAGGCAGGACTGGAATAATTTTCTGTCATGATGTTATAAAGGCATCTTCCTTTGGTTGCTTGGTTTTGGTTTTGGTTGTGGACAATTTTTCCGTGTATGCAATTGCCTCAAAGGACGTTTTAAGTAGCTACGTGCGGTCGTACTTCGGTATCACTAAGACGCTACTCAGTTTTTTGTTTGCCTTATTTTGGGGAACGTATGTGAGTTCACAATCGCATTAACGCGAGAGGCGACTTATTTTGTCCCTATGAACACGTCATTCCTGAAACTATCTTTCAGTATCTGTTCCATGGATACCAAAATATCTCTTCCTTCTGCTCTCGCAGTATTTGTCCGAAGGGCATACCGTATGAGAGGTTTCTATGTCATTATGCAGTTAACAATTTTTTTTTGTTACTGCTGTTATGTATACCACAATTAATGCCTATTTTAATTAATCAATTTCTGTTATCCACATCTGCATTCTAATTCTGCTTAATTGTATCCACTTTTTTATATGCTTCTATTTTACATTAAGAACAGAAAAACAATGAATATCCATTTTTTTCATATGCTTCTATTTTACACTAAGAACAGAAAAAAAACAAATATATACAGTTTTGAGTAGTGATACGTACACATTGTCAAATTTGTTTCGTAGCGTAGAATCCTTTGGAAAGGCTAAGCTGAGAGTTAAAGGGCCAAGAAAACCTCTAGGCATGAAATAAACCATGCAATGGCCGATCTGGGTGAGTAAAACAATAGTTAGTGTGCATGTAGGATCTTTCAAATCTTAACATAATTTTTATTGATCAAATACAGAGTGCAGATTTACCTTTGAAAAAGTAGCATGCATGCTACCTCGAATCACCAAAGCAAAAGTAATAGCAGCGTGGCTGCCCTTCAAAGTTTCCCGATATATCCATTCCGACTGGTCGCTGTAGTACGTAAGAAGTTGATCTCTGAGTCTTCCGAGATTCGAACTGTTATCAGCACTCTGGAAAATGTAAAGTTGTTTGGTCATAATTTTCTTGTTTATGTGTGTCTGAAATTCAATACAAGATCCAATAGCACTAGTTCTGGTCTTATAAGCCAGCCCACCAGGTGCTGTGAACTTCCCATTAAAGGTATGCTATCTATGACTACACTGAAAGTCATCCTTTGTGTCTCACATATTAAAGGGGGAGTCACAGTCTCCCTCTTCACACAAAAACTACATGCACTCACTACACACTCATCCTTTTCTGAAATTTCAAAATTATGAAGTCTGCAAAATAAACCTCTAAGTCCCCTTCTGATTAAAGGTCCATAAAAGCCCCCAGGTCAGACTGCATTTCTGGTATCAGTTCCAAATGTTTTGGCAACCCCCTATTTTTTTTTTTTTTTTTTTGTTCATTAACATTCGCCATCTTAGGTTATATTTTTTATAATCTATAAGGAATAGAAAAAAAAAAAAAACTATTTACCAAACCTCATTTTCTTCTCACCAAAATATTGGTGTCTGAGTTAACTGGCAACGCCCTTTCTGTTCTCTCCTACTTTCTCTATCTTCATTTTCGTTCCAAGCCTGGATATGTGAAATGACTTTACTTGCTTCCGTACCCAAATTCTTTAATCTTCCAATTTTTCCACCATATGTCTGGAATCCATACATGGATTCCAGAGTAATTTTCTAATTAGATTTACATTTGCTGTCTATCTCTCTCCTAACTTTGACAGTAAGAACTTTTTTTACTATTTAACTTCAAAATTCTCTCTTGCTATTCTTTCACTGAGATCTCCATCCTTTTAAATTTCAATGTTCACCACTTGCTTTGGCTTTCCTCTCCCTTTACTAACCATTCTTGTAAATCCACCACCAACTTTGCTATCCTCCATGCCCAAGATCAACACTTTGTTAATATTCCTGAGCCCCAAATCTTTGATCTTTTCGTAATCTCAAATCATTCTGCATATGCTGTTAACTATCTTCTAAGTGTGGCATTTCTGGTCATAATTTCATATTTGTATCTTGTCCTCCTTCTCCAGTACTTCCTTGGGATTCCTACTAGGCGGAAAATCAACATAATACCTCCTGAGTCAGTATTATGTTGATTTTCCATGGAATGACGATCTCTTCCGTTTCAGAGATCCATTTCTGTGTGCTGAGCGCATAACAGAAGTGATAGTGTCTGGTATGGATATGTATATTTCTCATTTCTTTCAATCTAAATTTTCAAACACTTTCTTTAACACAGCGTGTTCTCGTTGTATGCAATAAATAAGATGCACACAAACACTATTGGAGCCTTCCATTACCTGAATCTCATGCACTGTGCACCATATATCTTCCTGGAATCATACCAAATTTGTTCTGCAATTTGCCAAACATTCCTTTGTTAGTAGAAAATATAAAAAACATTTCGAAATCCACCTGAACTCAAGACGTCTATCATTTGCGAAAATAATGTCCAATACCTTAAAAAGAAAAAAAATATATTCCCCCCTGATGGTACCACAGCCGTCTCATCTGTCTCTACAGCTGAACCATTTTCTTAAACATTTGGTAATAACTTTACGTGGGATAATTCTGGTTTTGTTCCTCCCTCTCCTCCTCACTATTTATATTATGCCTGCATTTAGATTATATAATACAGTTAGGGTCCCCACATTATAGGAATGATATAGAATGCCTAAAAGGATACAATTGTTGAAAATTATTTAGTACGAAGTGAGACTGAAGGCACTAAATTTGCATTCCTTAGACGTAGGATGAGGGGGGACCTGATAGAAGTATTCAAGTGGTATACGAGTTATAATAAAGGGAACATAAGAAAGGTTCTTAGGGCCAGTAATCAGAAATAACGGTTTCAAGCTGGAGAAGTTCAGTTCAGTTCAGGAACTTTCCATATATGGTAGTTGATGAATGGAACACTCAATAATTATATTATTAGTGCTTAGAGATTGGGGAGTTTAGAAAAAAAAAAAAAAAAAAAAAAAAACTGGGATGATGGGGATGATAAGTGGAAATAGGCAGAGGTCTTCATACTACCACGAATAGGTCTAACAGCCTCTTGTAGCTTCCCTCATTTTCTTATGTTCCTGTTTCCTATATCTTAGATTAAAATTCTTAGAAATTTTATTTTCCATGCCCTAGCAGCAAACTTATGTACCTGATGAGGCTTCCCTTATAAATGTGCCTTTGTGCTGTCATGTAGCATAGCCAAACTCTTCCAACTCTATCGGCTTTTACCTCTCTTTCTTATTGAAAATGTATCGACATACAGCTTTTTCCTATAGTGGGTAGCACCATTTAGTTTTAATCTCTTGCTTTTCTATTTTTTTTTTAATGTAACCCCAATAGGAACTTTCTTTGAAGGAATGTCTTTCAAGTCGAATTTTCTCTTTGATAATTTTGATTAATGCTGGAGTGATGTGTGGACTGCTGTCATTTATATAATTTAACTGAACTCTTTTTACCGGAAAAAAACCCAGTCAAAACAATCTTTAATTTTTTTGTGAAATAAATGTAGGGGTCACATCTGACGGAACTACTCGTGAGAACAAAAAAATAAACTTTTCAAGATTAACTTGACTCTTGAAATTGTCTCTTAGTTATATAGGTAGACTGAGATGGAGAACACTGATTATAATAAAAAAAAAACAGAAACTAGGAAGTGGTCTGTTATGTCAGTTTTTATAATATAATTGGCTTTGTTATTCTCTACTTTAGAAGAACAAATATAATGATCAATGATCAATGTAGCTGACGTCGATGCTACCAAAGTTGGCTGGGTTGTTAAGGGGACCATCGAATAACTATACATTAACTTAATCAATTCTTGAACCTCATAATTCCTATAGTGTAACAAATATAAATTAAAATAACAAAAAAAAAAAACAAAAATCCCATGGTAATTGTTATCTACAGTCGGAGCCAAAATTTATATTGCTCTGAGGTGGTTTATAAATAAATAAATAGATAAATAATATATATATATATATATATATATATATATATATATATATATATATATATATATATATATATATATATATATATATATATATATATATATATTCCCGTCTGACATTACTTCTATTCTGAGACTTTCCATAACAGTGTCAGAGAAAAGTCATTTACCCTAGAAAATAAAGATTTGTTTAGTATACACATTGCCAACCCACCACCATAACTGCTTCGGCTTTTAGTGAACATCTGGTAATCTCGTAGGTTGTATAATGAAGAAATATCTGCTTCTAATCTAGTTTTGGTATTATTGCAGTTTTAGGCAATACATACCACGGCACAATAAGCTGCCTAACTGTCGAAGTCACACTGTTAGAAGCATTTTGAACCCCATATTACATATTACCTGTCGCAAATTCATAGTAATGCTTAAAAAGGGGGGGGGGGAGAGAACCAAAATTAGTCTGACTCTGGCTATATTTAGGGAACTTCATTAGGTTAGGTTAGGTTAGGTCAGGTTAGGATAATTAGAGGGAGTTCCAGGGGAGCGCAGCCTCCCGACTAGAAGGGGGGTCCAAGAGGCGCAGCCCCCGGCTAGTATGAGTGACTGGCTCTAGCTAAATTTAGGGAATTTCATTAGATTAGGTTAGGTTAGGTCAAGTTAGACTAGTCAGAGGAGGGGTCCAGAGGGGCACAGCCCCCGGCTAGAAGGGGGGTGTAAGGGGACACAGCCCCCCGCCTAGTATGAGTGACTGGCTCTAGCTAAATTTAGGGAATTTCATTAGATTAGGTTAGGATAGGTCAAGTTAGGCTAATCAGAGGAGGGGTCCAGAGGGGCACAGCCCCTGGCTAGAAGGGGGGTGTAAGGGGACACAGCCCTTCGGCTAGTATGAGTGACTGGCTCTAGCTAAATTTAGGGAATTTCATTAGATTAGGTTAGGTTAGGTCAAGTTAGGCTAATCAGAGGAGGGGTCCAGAGGGGCACAGCCCCCGGCTAGAAGGGGGGTGTAAGGGGACACAGCCCCCTGCCTAGTATGAGTGTCTGGCTCTGGCTACATTTGAGAAATTTCATTAGGTTAAGATAGGTCAGGTTAGGATAATTAGAAAGGGGGGTTCAGGGGGTACAGCCCCCCAGCTAAATTAGGTTTGTACTAGCGGAGAGGGGGTTTGAATGGGTATATATTTGTTTATTTGCTTCATTTGGGAAATTTTCTTGATTTCTAGGCAAATTTCCACATATCGCTCATACATTTCTCCCCCACCCAAAACCCCCAGCATGCCCCCAAGCTTGTTTGAAGGGATGGGGGGTGTGGGTAGAGATATGGAGTATTGGCTGAAACTACAAATTTACCCTAGTTACTGTAAAGCCCAAAACATCATAATTCATAGGACTTAATAAAACTGTATCAACAAAATACTAAGAATTAGTGGAGACAGACCTAATATACATTGTTAACAAATAAGTTGTCATATCATAACATGAAAGAATGCAGTTTATGGAAATATACTCAGTTTTAGGAAAACTCACATTTCGAGAGCGAATATAAAATTGATTGACATCAAGATCATTCTTATAATAATCATCATTTTTGGGGGTACTAGGTACTGGTAGGGCTGCAGATGTGGCGCCTGCACGATGAACCTGCGAAGCGTTCTGCGTTATGGCCCCTGGAATGTCCTGAGTTTCTCAGAAGACCACCGACTGCCTCCTTTATCGGATGAGCTCTCTGATACAAGGAGGCCTGGTGGTAGCGAGACCAGTAGCAAGTTACTACTGGTCCGGCATGAGCAATGGTCACCATGTCAAGGGGGTAGCCATAGGCATCTCCAGCAGACTGCAGCCGTCTGTTGTACAGGTTACACCGGTTGATGAGGGTATTATGCGATTAAGGCTGAAGCACAGTTTAGGCTTCATGTATGTTGATGCATTGTATGCTCCTACCGATGTGTGTGAAACGGAAGAGAAGGAGATGTTCTATGCGAAACTTGACTCTGTACTGGACCAGTGTGCCCGTCGTGATGCACTCATTGTCTTGGGCAACTTTAATGCTGTCATTGGCACTGAAAGGGCTGCAGGCTATGAAATATGTGTTGGTCCCCATGGTTCTGGTACCAAAAATGACAACAGCTCTTTCCTTCTGAATTTTGCAAGATCCAGAAAGTTCAGAATTGCAGGTTCCTGGTATCAGAGACCAGCGCTGCACCACTGGACTTGGTATAGCAATGCCGGAGCACTAGCGAAGGAGATCAACCATATCCTTGTCATTACTCGTTGGAGGATCCCCCAGAACTGGAGGGTTTTTCGGAGTGCCGAGTTTTCTGCTACCGATCACAGGCTTGTTGTTGCTACACTCAAATTTCATGTAAAGTCCATAAAGCCTCCAAGATGTGACCACACTGTGTTTCCTCTTGAGAAACTGAAAGACTTGACATGTGCCGAAGAGTAGGCAGTGAAGAAACCTACTAGGGACCAGAAACCTGCTAGGGACTATGACCAGTACAGGGTTCTGTCGCGTAGGACTAGAACTCTCCTGAGATGAGATAGGGAGAGGTATGTCAGGGGTCTCGCTGGGGATGTCGACTGTCATTTAAGTGCTAATGACCTCAGACTTGCCTATCGAGCTCTGAAGAAACTCCGCTACAAGTCTACTTCTTAGATGAGTCCTATCTGAAGAGCCGATGGTTGCCTCGTATCGGACGCAGGTGGGCAGATGGCTCGTTGGGCTGAGTACTTTGAGCAGCTGTTCACGGTGGATCCTCCAAGCGAACAGCTCCAGACTGCAGGGTTGCAGATGCTGGATGCTGATCCACCCATTGACGAAACTGCATCCTCCATTGACAATGTGAAAGAGGCTGTGGCAAAGTTGAGAGGTGGAAGGCAGCTGGCATCTGCGACACCAGTGCGGAGCTGCTCAAAGCTGGGGTGAAGCCATGATCCGTGGGTTGCATGCTGTCTTGACTGCTGTATGGCATTCAGATACCATTCCTCCTGAAAGGAAAAAGGGGTTGGTCGTCCGTATCTGGAAGGGGAAAGGGGACCGTCAAGACTGCAACAACTACCTTGAAATAACACTGCTCAGCGTACCAGGCAAGGTGCTTGCCCATTTGCTGCTGATGCGGATCCGCACTCACCTGCTGAAACACCAAAAAGACCTGAACAGTCAGGGTTCACGCTTGGTAAGTCAACAACTGACCGTAACCTAGTGCTTTGCATGCTGATGGAGCGTCGACGTGAGTTTCGGCAGGGAATGCTTGCAGCCTATGTCGACCTCAAGTAGGCGTTAGACTTAGTTCATCGAGAGACACTCTGGGATCTTCTGCGTCTCCGTGGGATTCCTGCAAGGATTATTGGTCTATTTACTTGCCTCTACTCCGGGACTGTGAGTGTTGTGAAGTGTGGAGGAGGCATGTGTCTAGCTTCTTCCTTGTGAATAAGGGTGTGAGGCAGGGCTGCGTGCTTGCTCCATCACATTTCAACACATGCATGGACTGGGCACTAGCGAGAGTTGTAGAACAAAGTCATTGTAGAGCATTTGCCGGCAACACTGAGATTACAGATCTCGTTTTTGCTGATGATGCATCCATCTTCACTGAGTCACTGGAGCTTCTGGTAATGGCTATAAAAGCACTGCGGGAGAAGGTAAAGCCCTTGGGCCTTAAGGCTTGTTAGGCCAATACCAAGGTCCAGGTGTTTGAAGGCTTACTGGATGAAACAGTACAGTCTGTCCATGCGTGTGGCGAGGACAATGAGATCTTGAAAAACTTCACCTACCTTGATAGTGTAGTGCATAACGATAGTGGGTCGAAACAGGAAGTCACATGGCGGATTGGCCTGGCCCACGGCGTTATGGACTCGCTCAACACGAGTATTTTGTGTTGTCGATACCTGTGCAGACGGACAAAGATTTGGAGTGAGTAAGCGATTTGAAGTAGGCGCCTCAACAGCCAGGGTCATATAGCGCCGCTACCAAACGGTTGAAATCCCATAAAACCGGTAAAATCAACAAAAAAAGAGAAAAAATTAAAATAAGAACTAAATCATAATCAAAGATAGGTACAAACTATAATAGAGAGAGGAGGCCAGCCTCCATCAAAAAGACTAACACGTCACAACCTGGGGAGGGACACGCAGCCCCAAGCACCTTACATAGTCTATATACCCCATTCTCACCGTGACATTTAAAAAAGTAGTGTAATTTATAACGATGGTGGGTAAAGCCAAGAAGTCACTCGGTGGATTGGCTTGGCCCACGACATTATGGACCCGCTCAACATGAGTATTTGGCGTCCTCGATACCTGTGCAGACGGACAAAGACCTTCAAGTCGCTGGTGATCCCTGTCTTACTCCATGGTTGTGAGACATGTTCACTGAACACCTACCTGAAGAGGCTAATTGATGTGTTTCGTATTAAATGCCTTCGCCGGATCATGGGATAACGCTGGTATGACCTTGTGTCAAATTAGCGTGAGACCGATTCGAGGCCTATTACTAGCATAGTCCGTCAGCGCCAACTGCGGCTATATGGGCATGTGACACGATACCCGGAAGCCGATCCTGCTTATCGGATTGTTTCCGAAAGGCGTAACCGAGCTTGGAGGAGACCAAGGGGGTGCCCACAGAACTCATGCCTTTGGTAAGTCGATGCCTCTTGCTAGGAGTCACTTAATATGGGAAGGGAACCTGCATGGAGACTCGCGAGGTGTGACCGCCAGGGGTGGCGCCGTAGGATAGGCGAGGCAACGCGACCCCCGGCGTATGCCCCCCCAAGATTGATTGAGAAAAAACTGGTCAAAACAGTTATTAAATTGTTGTATTTGAATATTATCATATAATATGATCGACAGCTCTTCATTCTTAATAGAAGCATAAGGGAAAACGTTTGCATCGATTACTGGAACACCGGTGTTAGTAATAATAGTAGCAGCAGTATTACCACTAGGAGTAGTAGTAGTAGTAGTAGTAGTAGTAGTAGTAGTAGTAGTAGTAGTAGTAGTAGTAGTAGAAATGTTATTATTATTATTATTATTATTATTATTATTATTATTATTATTATTATTATTATTACTACTTATTATTATTATTATTATTATTATTATTATTATTATTACTACTACTACTGCTACTACTACTACTACTACTACTACTACTACTACTACTACTACTAGTAGTAGTAGTAGTAGTAGTAGTAGTAGTACTGGTAGTAGTAGTAGTAGTAGTAGTAGTAGTAGTAGTAGTAGTAGTAGTAGTAATTGTAGTAGTAGTATATACTGTAAGGGTTTAGCAATTAGTTAACTGAGAAGTATGTTTATCTTCTCTTACTTGCTTCACATGAAGGTGAAGTCACTCCCAGAGACACTTCATTAATGTTTGTAGAAGCTGAAGCACTGTCAGCAGTGGCAATATCCTCGGCACCAGCAGGAGCACCACCATCAGTAACTTTACTTGGACTAGCACCCACAGAGGCAGCTGTTGTCCATGTACATATGAGCACTACCATCAGCCGCTCTAACAGTATTAGTGCTCCCAGAATTACCTATTGTCCAGGCAAGAGCACCATCAGCAGCAAATGTAGTAGGACCAGCAACCCCAACAGCACCCATGGTCTGCGCACCAGAAGACCCACAGAATGTACTGCCAGCATCACCAGTCACCGTAGAACGACTAGCACTGAGCAGATTGCTAGCACCGGCAGAAACGCCACCAGCCCCGGAACCCGAAGCACCAGACGAAGCACTTACTGCTTGTTGTTCAGTATTATCCTTAATGATGAGCTTGGTGTGCCTAAAGGAGGATGTCTTTCCCTGCAGTCGAGCTTGTTTCATGAGAGAGAACTGTTGTGTCGTTGTGTTGAGGCTCCTCTAGACCGCTGATATGCAGATTGTTCCTTCTACTATAATATCCCTGATAGTTAAGTATTTTTCAAAAGGTCTTATATTTTCTTCTCATAGTCTTGGATGTTTACTTGGAGTTCACTTTTTTATTTTCTTTTTCTTTTGGTAGGAAATCAAGCACTTATCGTCCTTGCCTTTGGGGGACGGTACGTGACACACAAGAAGAGTCTAGTGTCGTCATTTAATACCACCCTGAAAAATAATGCCTCCATTCCTTTGGGCAAGTTCACATCAAATTCATGGATTTGGAGAGTTTTTAAAGCAGGCAGCCACGCTTCCACCCACCCTATGCATAAGGTCCTTCCTAACCCATTTCGTATAGCCTGGGATGTTGCCAAACGTCAGCTCCACCTCACCATTGAGCCACGTGACGGCTACTATGTCCACGTGGTGTTGGAGGTCAAAGTTGTGTGTGAGGTTACCAACGTTGGTAGAGAGACCCTTCACGTTGTCTGACAGAGTTATCTGGTGATTGAGGTGGCTGGGCCTTTTCTCTTTGGCGCTGGCTTGACGGTGGGCTACAGAGGCATGGGGAGGGACGTTACTGCTTATCCTGCCATGTGAGTGGGTTCCAGCTGTGCTGTTGCCTTGGTTGTGGTTGCCAAGTCGGAGGGCAGGAGTATTAATCAGGGACCTGAAAGGGCAGCTGAGGTTGACTGTTTTGCTCTCTTTCTCACCCTATTTTCAGGACTCTCTTCTGTATCATTCCCTGCCTGAGGTCGACAGCGCGGCCGTAGCAATCCTAAGACGTGTGTCAGTGGCGGGAACAGTAGTCGCATCGTGGTCTATCTCCACTTCTGACGTTTCTCTTGGACCTAAGGGAATGTGGGTTGGGCTGTGCGGTTGGAGGGTTAGGTAGCACGCAGCGGAGTGATGTCCTGACCTCTGGTGACCTCGCTTCTTCTTCGTTTTGTTGTTTCTGTTGTTTCTGTTCATATTGGTATTATCAGGTGTCCTGTTACTATTGCTTCTGTTATTGTTATGTACTATTGCTTCTCCTGTTGTCATTGGTGCTATTTTTTGTAATGAGGTCTGCGGTGACTGCAGCGTCAACGTCAGTGTCAGTGGCTGCTTCAGTGGCAATGGCATAGACTATAGCTGCTGTAGTTGCGGGCTTGAGAGGTCTGGCCTTCCCATATTGCCACCACTACCTCCAGTGATCTTCCCAGGTCCTGGCAATTGACAAAGGGGTGGCTGCTGTTGCTACAGAACAGGTGGATGTCCTCTCTTCAGCCTGTCGTGCGTCGGTAAGGGTGTCTATAAGCCCTAACAGTTCCATCATTATTTATTATTATTTTTTTGTTAATGATCCAGTCTGTCAGTAGACGGAGAGACTGAATCACATTGTCCTTCATAGCCTTAATTTGTAGCTGAATAATCGTGGTGACAAGGTCTTCTTTTTCGTCCTCCGGTAGGTTTTACCTCGCTTCACTGTCCTTTTCGTCGTATGTAGGAAAGGTGTCAGCCTAGGTTTTTCCTGGTGTGCACCACTTCGTCCACTATGCGGTTTTCTTGTCTTTCTTGTTCCATCAATTGTGTGTTTTTGTTAATGATCCAGTCTCTCGGTAGACGAAGAGACTGAATCACATTAGCGTTCTTCATAATCTTATTTTGTAGCTGAATAATCGTGGTGACGAGGTGTTCTTTTTCCAATCCAGTAGGTTTTACCTCGCTTCACTGTCCTTTTCGTCTATGTATGAAAGGTGTCAGCCAGGGTTTTAGCTGGTCCACACCACTTTGTCCACTATACTGTTTTCTTATTGTTGTTACTGAGTGTCCCTACATATGTAAGACTGTCACATAGACAAGCAGTATGGCACACGTTTGGACATTCATTAGTGCCCTTACAGCTCAGGTAGGAGGTTGTTTTGGTTGCCGCCTAACCACACACTGCACACCATCGCTGAGGGCAATATCCAGGGAGATCACATCTCTTGATGAGCCTGTGTTCTGCCATTTTTATACCAACTGAATGTCGGCGACGAGGGAGAAGGAAGCATGTGGGGAAAAGAAGCACGTTTTCGTGATTTCTTGCGTTGGTATTTCACAGTATCACGTCTTCTCTCTCTCTCTCTCTCTCTCTCTCTCTCTCTCTCTCTCTCTCTCTCTCTCTCTCTCTCTCTCTCACCATAGCGTCGGTCTGGGCCACTATTATCACG
>CM035187.1:6056787-6066919 GCA_020233015.1 Callinectes sapidus | reverse complement strand
CACTCACACACCCTCTCTCTCTCTCTCTCTCTCTCTCTCTCTCTCTCTCTCTCTCTCTCTCTCTCTCTCTCTCTCTCTCTCTCTCTCTCTCTCTCTCTATATCTATATCTATATATATATATATATATATATATATATATATATATATATATATATATATATATATATATATATATATATATCCACGCAATTGGTTTGTTTCTTTGTATTTTTTTCAAGGCTGCAATGTGTAATTTAATTTGTTGACGCGGGGCAACGTTCCAGTTTGTAGCAAGCCAGGAAGTGGGAGAGGGCGGGAGGGGGGGGGGGGGGTTAGCGGAGGCCTACCATGGAGGTACAAACCCGCTACACCAAGTTTCTACATTAATTTCTCGGAAAATAAAGCAAAAAGCAGCATATGTACAATTGAACTATCGAATCGAGGCAGTGAATCAATCACCTTGATATCGACCTGGGCTGCAAGCATCCCTTTTTGAAACTGACGTCAGCGCTTCCCCACAACACAAAGTGTTAGGATCAGTTGTTGATTTACCAGGCATCAACCTACACTGTTAAGACTTCTGGTGTTTCAGCAGGTAACTACGAATCTGTATCAACAGCAAATAGGCAAGCACCTTACCTGGTACGCTGATCAGTTTTATACCGCGATATTTGTTGCAGTCCTAACAGTTCGCTTTCCAGATAGGTACGAAAAACTTTTTTTTTCCAGTCAGGCAGAATGATATCCGAATGACATATTATGGAGGACATCTGAATGCTATACAGCAGTCAAAATAGCATGCAACTCATGGATCATTGCCTCACCCACAGCTTTGAGCAGCTCTGCATTGATGATATAGATACCAGCTACCTGCTTACCCTTCAACTTTGCCATAGCCTCTTTGACATTATCAATGGAGAATACAGTTTCGTCATGGCCGGATAAACATCCAGCGTCTGAAGCCCAGCACTTTAGAGCAACCTATCTGGTGGATCCACTGTAAACAGCTGCTCAAAGTATTCAGCTCAACAATCCATCTGCTCATCTGCGTCCGACACAGAGCAACCATATGCTGTTTGCATAGGACTCACTGAGATGTATACTTGGAGTGGAGTTTCTTCAAGGCTTGAACAGCAGGTCGAAGTTCATTAGCATTTGAATAACACCCAACATCCTCAGCGATACCCCTGACATACCTCCCCTTTTCTCTACTCAGAAGAGATTTAGTCCTACATAAAAGAACCCTGCACTAACCACGATTCCCATTAAGTCTGGTAGAGCGACTCTCCTCAATACTGTCCAGTGTCTCTACCAAGGCGAAGCCACTCCTTAATGCATTCCTTTTCAGCCTCACATCTAAAGGTATCCCATACCCTCTACCCTGTCTTCAAGAGCACTGAGCACTTCAAATCGATTGGAGACTGTCATTGCATATTCGTGAGCTCGTCAATTCCTTCCATTTCTCAAAACGAATCACAGTGTGGTCACATCTAGGACCAACAACAAGCCTGTGACCAGTTGCAAGGAACTCGGCACTGAGAAATACCCTGCAGTACTGGAGGATCCTTGAAGAACATGGTCGATCTTCCTTGCTACCTTTCCGACATTGCTATACCAAGTCCAGCAGTGCAAAATTGGTCTCTGATACCAAGAACCTGCAATTTGCAATATTCTTCTTGCAATATTCAGAAGGAAAGAGCTGTTGTCTTTCCGGGTACCACAGCTATTGGGGGCCAACACATTGCTGGTAGTCACTTAAATACTTCTTTTAGGTCCCATCTCAACCTACATCTCTCTAAGGAATGCGAATTCACTGCCTTTAACCTCATTTCATGCAGATTTTTTCTTAACTCTTGTATCTTTTTAGACATTTTCCTGTGTACTGATTCTAGTAGACCTAGATTCTTTCTATAATGTGGGACCAAAATGTACCGCGTAGTTTAAATGCGGTTTAACCAGCGTCAAATATAGCTCTAATAAAACTTATGGATTTCTGCTTTTAACATTCCTAAAGATGTAACCTAGCACCTAATTTACGTTATTGTTTTGTTTGACTAAAATCAGACTTAACTCTAATTTCTAAATCTTTTTCACATTTCGAACTTATCAGAGCCTCTTTTATTGCGTACCTATTTTGTGGATTACCTCTACCTACATTGAGTACTTTGCATTTGTTGACATTAAACAGCATTTGTCATTCATCTGTCCATTTATTCATTCAATTCATCTTCCTGCAAGGCGATGACATCATAATCTGATCTAATTATTCTACCTATTTTCGTATCGTCTGCGAATTTACTAATATCACAATTAAATCCACCACCCAAATCAATAATAAATTTTGAAAGTAATTCTGACACTAAAAGTAGCACCCCACTAGTTACCCAACTCTCTAACACCTATCACTTAACATAATTTTTGTCCATTCTAATGACCTTTCCATCTATCCTGTGTGTCCTAATCTTTTTTAAGAGCTTCTGATGGTACACCTTGTCAAATTTTTTACTAAAATCTAAGTAAAGGAAGTCATAATTCTCATCATTATCCATTGCCTTATACATTTTACTATAAATCCATGCTGGGAGTGATTGAGCAATTTATGTTTATCTTGCTGATCTCTGATTTTTTTCACTATTACCAACTTTATTAACTTTGGTTGGCTGTCTCCATAGTACTGGAACCTCACTTGAGTCTAGCGACATCCTGACTACTGCTGCTAACGGTTCACTAACAATGTAGTATTCTTGAACATCTTTCATTAGGTCCTGGTGAATTGAAAAATTTTAGTCTATTGATCTCGTGTTTACTATTTCTCTTTAGTTAATGGGATATCTGTCAGCTTAGCACTCTTTCTTGCTCCGAAGATTTGCTCACTATCTGGTATATATCGCATGTTTTCAGGAGTGATTATATTTAAGAAATACTCATTCGTTATTTTGCTTATCCCCTCTTCAGAACTAACCAGCCTTCCATTAGCTGTCTTTACTGGGCCTAATTTTTCTCTGGTCTACTTATTATAAACCTGAAAAAAATCCATTGTGGTGTGTCTTTGCTTGGATAGGTTCCATAACCTCATAATTGCTTTTCGCATTCCTAATTAGTCTTAACCGTTTTTTCTACCTTCACCTCACCTAGCCCAGATTGACCCGAATTGTCCAGGACACTTTGCGCCTTCTCACCCTCCCTTTGACCATCCTTTCTCACTTTACACCTCGTCCTGCCTAACCTTCTTCCATCTCCATCCATCCTGAATCTTACCTGCCTTCCCTACCTGTCCGTTATCAGTCAAAATCTGCCTTCCTAAAATCAGGTGCCCGCCTCATGTTCTTGCTTCTAACATTATCATGCCATTTAATTTTATATTCAATTTCACTGTGGTCGCTATTATCTTGATGCCTTCCGACCTCCACTTCCGTAATTGATTCTTCCTAGTTTGTCAGAATTAAATCTAGAATATTGCTCCTCCTTATAGGTTCTAAGATTACCTGTCTTAATAAATTACCCTGGATTACCTTGGGAAATTAATTTGTTTCTCTGTTACCTATCATTAAGTTCCAATCAACATTCCTATTAAAGAAAACACCCAATACAGAAAGATACCTGACTGTACCTTGCAGGTCTGTTTATTTCTTGGCAAAGTAAGGACCTGATTTCATTTGTAGCATTCGGTGGCCTATACAGTAAACCCATAACTGATATATGTAATCCATCTTTTATATCCACCCACAATGATTCTGTCTTGCTATCTGTCTTATTTATACTGTTAAGCAACATTTTATTGTACCCCCAAGATACGGGACTACACATTTCTTGTTTTCCCTGGCCATACTAAATAGTAGCCGGTGACCTTTGCTCATGCCGAACCAGTAATAAGTAAAAACCATTGCTATTGGTCTCGCCACAGCTAGTCATCTTTGTCTCAGAGAGACCATCATATCCACCCTCAGCTTACTCCGGGACTATGAGTGCTCCTAAGTATGGAGGGGAGCATGTCAAGCTTCTTTCCTGTTAATATTTCTCCATCACTTCTCAACACCAGGCGAGATGGGTGACATCACGGAAAAGTAAGTGGAGAGTATAAGTTGTAATGCTGTCTTGGGATCAATTCAACCAATCATTATGGTACAAATATACATTACATATTATGGGTTGGATGGTTTTGTTTAGATTAAGTGTGTACATTGAGTATATCGCCGTAGCATATTGAATATTATTCTGCAGATAGAATGCAAAATCATTGTTGAGTGAAATGACGTTATAAATATTTGTATACAAATTTTGTAGTAATTCTTGTATATGATTTGGAAGAAGTTGCAATTATGGTCGGTGGAAAAGATAAGTATAAACATTAGTGATCATTTTCCCGCAATGTCTCGAATGTGTAATGTACGAACAGCATCTATAACCAGTAGGCAGGGTAATTATGCAACAATGTGAAACAGGTAGGATTACAGCACTATGTTATCTATCAGCCTAGTTTTCTACTTGTTGATGGGTGTATTTCCTGTGATGGTCGTGTTACTGCAAGCTAATTTATGGGTGTCTCTATTACCTACTAATGGATGAAACACTTTTTGACATAAGCGACAAAACACAACTCTCATGTATACTTTCCATTTGTCTGTGAAAGGAGGTGTAAGTTACACTCACCGTCGGTGTGTATGGTTTGATGAAACCTGCCATGTCGGGACTCACGCCCGGCCGCAAGTATGCTGCATTCATTTCGTCGATATAAATAGGCTCGCTGAAGTCCAAGGTAGCAATTCTTTCCGGTGACAGCGTATAGAGCGTACCGGAAAAATCCATTTCCTGTAATTGTACTAAATATGCATGAGAGAGAGAGAGAGAGAGAGAGAGAGAGAGAGAGAGAGAGAGAGAGAGAGAGAGAGAGAGAGAGAGAGAGAGAGAGAGAGAGAGAGAGAGAGAGAGAGAGAGAGAGAGAGAGGGGGGGAGTGGGGGGGGATGGGAGGGGTGGCGCTTCTGTAGTAGAGAGCAAGCGACTGAGGTAGTACCAGCCGTATGTTTGGGATTGTATAAGCTCCTCTTACCCTAAGGTCCTATTAGCGGAAGAGGAACACTAAACAAAATGACGATTGTTGGCTTTAGGTAGCTTCAAAAATATGAATATATATATTTCGTAAGGTATTGTTAGTGTTCGTTAAGTATGTTGCAAGTGGTCAATTGGTTTGTAGTGTTCTTTCACACCTAGGTTTGTAGGAAAACACAGAACGCAAAAACAGTATATATTTTAGGCAATAATTACATTAATTACTTGACAGTACATCATACTGTTTTCACTCGTGATAGTCTTCAGTTTGTCTGGTACTACAAAAATTACTTTGAGTCACTGTTTAGTCCCAAGAGCACACAGGCACACACACAGAAGTTCATCACCATCACCAGAGTCGCCGAATTGGATCTCCCACCCTACTTGTCCCTTCGCCGCGCGTTAAGCAGCCGTTGCTGAGCCAGGGTGTGGGTCATGTGATTGGTGTGGTAGTGTTGACCGGATGCTTTAATTCTTCATTATATTATTTTCTCTCATATGATACTGTGTAATAAACTAAATCCTACAGCACACATTGCTGTGGTTTTTACTGAACAAGATCCATTTCGCTCCTACTGTCCCACTGTCCCACTGGAAAAAAACAAGAGGTTCCACATTCTTTGGAAAAACTGTCCTATGCATCACTTTTCAGACTCTAGCACCGACTGCGCACGGTTTGTAATGGAAAGCTGGTGGAGTTCGACTATTTATCCATATATATATATCACTCAATCAACCATTGGGGGGGGCATACTTCGGGGGGCGCGTTGCCTCATATACCCTACGGCGCCACCCCTAGCGGTCACACCTCCCGAGTCTCCATGCAGGCTCCCTTCCCATACCGAGTGACTCCTAGCAGGAGGCATCGACTTGCCGCAGCCAAAAGTTCTGTGGGCATCCCCTTGCCCTCCTCCAAGTCGGGTATCCCTTACGGAAACAACCCGATAAGCACGATCGGCTTACTGGTATCGTGTCACATGCTCATGTAGCTGCAGTTGGTGCTGACGGACTATGCTAGTAATAGGCCTCGAATCGGTCTCACGGAACAATCGCTGATTTGACACAAAATCATAGCAGCGGTATCCCATGATCCTGCAAAGGCATCTAGTACCAAAGACATCAATTTGCCTCTTCAGGTTGGTGTTCAGTGTCCACGTCTCACAACCATAGAGTAAGACAGGGACCACCTGCAACTTGAAGATCCGAATCTTTTTCCGTCTGCACAGGTATCGACAACTCCAAATACTCGTGTTGAGCAACTCCATAACGCCGTGGGCCAGGCCAATCCGCCATGTAACTTCTTGGCTCGACCCCTCATCGTTATGAACTACACTACCAAGGTATGTGAAGTTTTTTCAAGATCTCAATGTCCTCGCCATACGCATGGAAAGACTGGACTGTTTCATCAAGTAGGTCTCCGAACACCTGATACTTGGCCTTGGCCCAAGAAACCTTGAGACCCAAGGGCTTCACCTCCTCATGCAGTGCCTCTAGAACCATTACCAAAACCTATAGTGACTCAGCGAAGATGGCTGCATCATCAACAAAAACAAGATCTGTAATCTCAGTGTTGCCGATAGATGCTGCACAATAACTTCATTCCACAACTCTGCCTAGTGCCCACTCCATGAATGTATTGAAAAGTGATGGAGCAAACACACAGCCCTGCCTCACACCCGTATTCATAGGGAAGAAGCTGGACACGCCTCCTCCACAATTCACAGCACTTACAGTCCCGGAGTACAGGCCAGTTAATAGACCAATAATCCTTGCAGGAATCCCACGGAGACGCAAAAGATCCCAGAGTGTCTCTCGATACACTGAGTCAAGCGCCTTCTTGAGATCGACATAGGCTACATTCCCTGTCGAAACTCACGTCGGCGCTCCACCAGTACGCGAAGCGCTAGGATACGATCAGTTGTTGCCTTACCAGATGTGAACCCTGACTGTTCACGTCTCTGATGTCTCAGCAGGTGAGTGCAGATCCGCGTCAGCAGCAAATGGGCAAGCACCTTGCCTGGTACACTGAGCAGTGTTATTCCACGGTAGTGCAGTCCTGACGGTCCCATTTCCCCTTCCAGATAGTGACGACTAACCCCTTCTTCCAGTCATGAGGAATGATACCTGAATGCCATACAGCAAACAAGACAGCATGCAACCCACAGCTTTAAACAGCTCTGAACTGATGGTGCAGATGCCAGCTGCCTTTTCACCCCTCAACTTTGCCACAGCCTCTTTGACTTCGCCAATGGAGGGTGCAGTTTCGTCAATGGGTGGATCAACATCCAGTCTCTGCAACCCTGTAGTTTGGAGCTGCCCACTTGGAGGATCCACCGTGAACAGCTGCTAAAAGTACTCAGCCCAACGAGAAATCTGCCCATCTGCGTCCGATACGAGGCAACCACCTGCTGTTCGGATAGTACTCACGTGAGAAGTAGAGTTTCTTCAGAGTTCGATAGGAAGGTCTGAGGTCATTAGCATTTAAATGGCACTTGACATCCTCAGTGAGACCCCAGACATCCTTTTCCTTGTCTCTTCTCAGGAGAGTTCTACTCCTACATGACAGAGCCCTAAATTGGTCATGGTTCCCAGCAAGTCTGGCAGCGCCACTCTCCTCAACACTTTCCAGTGTCTCTACCGAGGTGAAGCCACTCCGTGACCTCGGGCGCTCCCGAATGTATTCCTTGGAAGCCTCACGAGCCTCACGTTTGAAGGTATCCCCATGGCTCTTCAAGGTCCTCAGGGGTGTCGAACGCTACAAACCGATTGGAGACTGTCACTGCATACTCTTGTTCACATGTCAAGTCCTTCAGTTTCTCAAGATGAAACACAGTGTGGTTACAGGCTTGGAGGCTTTCTGGACTTGACATGAAGCTTAAGTGAAGTAACAGCAACCCTGTGATCGTTCGCAAAGAACTCGGCATTCCGAAAAGCCGTGCAGTTCTAAAAGATCCTCCAACGAGTACTGACAAGGATATGGTCGATCTCCTTCGTTACCTCTCCGGCATTGCTATACCAAGTCCAACGGAGCAGCGCTGGTCTCTGATACCAGGAACCCACAATTCTCAGCCTTCTGGTTGTTGTAAAATTCAGAACGAATTAGCTGTTGTCATTTCTGGTACCAGAACCATGGTGACCAATACATATTTCATAGCCAGCCCTTACAGTGCCAGTGACAATATTAAAGTCGCCCAGGACAATGAGTGCATCACAACGAGGACACTGGTCCAGTACAAAGTCGACTTTGGCGTACAACATCTCTTCAGTTTCACACATCTCGGTAGGACTGCAACAACTGCAACAACTGCAACAACTGCAACAACTGACATGAAGCCTTAACTGTGCTTCAGCCTTAATCGCATTATACGCTCATCAACCGGAGAAACCTCTACAGCAGACTTCTGCAGTCTGCAGGAGACGCCTATGGCTACCCCCTTGACATGGTAACCATTGTTAACCCTTGTAACCCTTACTACTGGTCATGCCCCGACCAGGCCTCCTTGTCTCAGAGAGCCCCACCATATCCACCCTCAGCCTACTGAGCTCATCCGATAAATGAGGCAGTCGGTGATCCTCTGAGAGACTCAGGACATTCCAGGAGCTGACACGCAGAGCCTTTCGAAGGTTCGCCCCAAGAGTGATCCAACGTGTAGGCGCCACATCTGCAGCGTCATCGGCACATATAAAATTAGAAATCGGGCTAGGGGATCGTTCCGACCCTCTCAGGGCACAGGGCTTCCGCAGGCTTTCCCCTGCTTCCGGTACGCAGGCCCCTCTGGTCCTTTGGCACCCGAGAGGTCTGCACAGTCGGACCCCCCAGCATACTTGAATCAGGGGGGTGGCCAGAGGCTCGCCGGCGCATATAGCCCCTACCCCGACCTCTGCCTCTACTATTGGTGGTGGCCGTGGATGTTTTTTTACAGGGAGGGGTTGCAAGCCCCACCTCAACCAGCTAGGTCAGCCGTGGGAAGGGACACTGGTATCCTTGGGGGAAAGAACGCTGGCTGCCCAAAAAGGAGGAAGATGAGGAGAGACAAAGGGGAGGAATGAGTTATGGGAGGTAGAGGACACTCACTCTTCACTTGGAAAGAATCCACCCAGCACTCAACACACACACACACACACACACACACACACACACACACACACACACACACACACACACACACACACACACACACACACACACACACACACATACACATACAGACACACACACACACACACACACACACACACACACACACACATACACACGCATACACACACACACACACACACACACACACACACACACACACACAGTGTCCCGCGAGTTAAGGTACATACTTTAGGATTTGATAGTTTAAGTAGCTTTTAATCGAAAACACTCTATATGCATATGCTGTATTTTGGGGGTACCGCTTGCCTTGGTGGGCGTCGGGCTCCTTGTCTCTGTCCACGGCGTGCTACATAATGCACTCGAGTGGAGTCACACGTTGTTTACTATTTTCTCCTTGTAAAATGCACGCACTTGAATCCTTACAATCAACAGGTAACAAACCACAGATAAAATTTTTTACATGTGTTAGTCAAGATATTGTATAGTTAACACTACAATACATTGATTTCAAGTGTTAAACTTACTACAAGGCAATTCACCAGCCTCACGACAACTATCTCCCACCTGCTGCCTCCAGTCTGTTGATATCACCGTCACCTTTACATCTCTTTAAATCATTCGGCATCCTAAATTATTATGCTCTGTGTTCTATAAAATTCCGCCGTGTGTGTGTGTGTGTGTGTGTGTGTGTGTGTGTGTGTGTGTGTGTGTGTGTGTGTGTGTATGTATGTGTGTGTGTGCGTGTGTGTGTGTGTGTGTGTATGTGTGTGTGTGTGTGTGTGTGTGTGTGTGTGTGTGTGTGTGTGTGTGTGTGTGTGTGTGTGTGTGTGTGTGTGTGTGTGTGTTTGTGTGTGTTAATTAATGGTGGAGCATCAGGCGAAAAGCTATTTTGCGATCATAACTTTTCTCTGCAGGAGTGTGTGTGTGTGTATGTGTGTGTGTGTGTGTGTGTGTGTGTGTGTGTGTGTGTGTGTGTGTGTGTGTGTGTGTGTGTATTACAATG
>CM035187.1:6010336-6022772 GCA_020233015.1 Callinectes sapidus | reverse complement strand
AATTATTCATACAAACGTTCGGATGTCAATAAAAGTCAATATTTCCGCCAAACACCAACAGCAGCAACGTCAACATTTAACATGGACGCCGTATATTGAATTCAGAGTGTTATTTTGATTCCATAGTGCCTTCAGTTACAAAAATAACCACATTAATCTGCTACATTACAACGTCTTCACACTTTTCCTGCGATTTGGTTTGTCTTCCTTATTAACAAACCATCCTCCAAGATCTTCCGTCTTAATTAACTCAGCCATCTTAAAGAATTTTACTAACTAACGACTATTTAATTTACTATTTTTGTTTTTTAATTATTTATTTTTTTATCTTTCTTGTCGATTTTTTGTTAATATTTCGTTGTTTTAGGATTGATGTGGTGTACATCGCAGATAATTCATTAGAAATTGTTGGTTTTAAAAGTGCTTCCCATTATTTTATTGAGTCTTGAACATTAATTCTGCGTCATCAGTGGGAACAACACTTATGAGAGTTACAAATAATCTCTGTTGGCATTGGTGAGAGAACAAAGCATTTCAAAGTACATATCCATTGGAATGCCAACTGATATCAAATATCACACAATTCTTCTTCTTTTTATTCGTATATATTTTGTAGTAGTAGTAGTAGTAGTAGTAGTAGTAGTAGTAGTAGTAGTAGTAGTAGTAGTAGTAGTATGTAGTAGTAGTAGTAGTAGTAGTAGTAGTAGTAGTAGTAGTAGTAGTAATAGTGCTAGTAGTAGTAGTAGTAGTAGAAGTAGTAGTAGTAGTAGTAGTAGTAGTAGTAGTAGTAGTAGTAGTAGTATGTAGTAGTAGTAGTAGTAGTAGTAGTAGTAGTAGTAGTAGTAGTAGTAGTGCTAGTAGTAGTAGTAGTAGTAGTAGTACAAGTGTAGCTATTGTTGTTGTAATTGTCGTTGTTGTTAGTCCATTTAATATTTCAAATTCAGAACCAGTTTAACAATATGAATACATGTGAGTAAGTGGGAGTGGAATTAGGTTAGAGTATGTTAAGCCAGGTAAAAACAAACAAACAAAAAATAAAAGTATAGAACAATGAAACAAATTATATTCATACACACACACACACACACACACACACACACACACACACACACACACACACACACACACGAATTTAATACAGATTCTGGGTAATTGCAATGTCTTTCCCACCTCTCACTTCAATAGGTAATTCGCTTAATATGGAGATAGAACAGAACAATAATGTTTCGCAGTGCCCTATTGATCAGCATATCGATAACACATCAATACAAAAAACAAACAACACCACCAGAACAATGAAACACAAATAAATAAATAAATAAAAAACAATAATAAAAGCACAAACAAGGATCAAAACCTAATCTAACCAAAATGTACTTATAAAATATCACACTTTACCTTGGAAAGGGCTGCGACGAAACTGAGGCGGGGCAGGAGTGAATGTTGCCTCGCTAGCACTCCAGCCAGCCAGCCAGCCAGCCAGTGTCAGTCATTCAGCCAGTCAGCCAGCTAGCCAGCGAGTCAGTAAGTCAGTCAGCCAGCCAGCCAGCCAGCCAGCCAGTGTCAGTCATTCAGCCAGTCAACCAGCTAGCCAGCGAGTCAGTAAGTCAGTCAGCCAGCCAGCCAGCCAGCCAGCGTGCCAGCCAGCATGTCAGTCAGTCAGTCAATCAGCCAGCCAGTCAGCCAGCCAGCGTGTCAGTCAGTCAGTCAGCCAGCCAGCCAGCCAGCCAGCCAGCGAGTCAGTCAGTCAGTCAGTCAGCCAGCCAGCGAGTCAGTCAGTCAGTCAGTCAGTCAGCCAGCAAGCCAGCCAGCCAGCGTGTCAGTCAGCCAGCGAGTCAGTCAGTCAGTCAGTCAGTCAGTCAGCCAGCAAGCCAGCCAGCCAGCGTGTCTGTCAGTCAGTCAGTTAGCCAGCCAGCCAGCCAGCGAGTCAGTCAGTCGGTCAGTCAGCCAGCCAGCGAATCAGTCAGTCAGTCAGCCAGCCAGCCAGCCAGCCAGCCAGCCAGCCAGCAAGCAAGCCAGCCAGCCAGCCATTGGGGAGGGACACGGAGAGGAGAGAAACACAACACTGCACCAACACACTCACGTCACACTGCCTTGAAAATGCAGTGGGTTTGTTTAGTCCTTTTTCTCACATGTCACTAGTTACATGTTGTCTTTTCACTGGAACACTGAACTCGCGTAACACTGTATTAAGGTAACACTGGGTTGTAAGTGTAACACTATTCAACATGCGTAACACTGTATTGGGGTAACACTGGGTTGTAACTGCAGCACTATTCAACTGTAACACTCTTCAACTTGCGTAACACTGTATTGGGGTAACACTGGGTTGTAAGTGTATGTAACACTCTTCAACTCGCGTAACGCTGTACTAAGGTAACACTGGATTGGTTGAAGTGGTTATGAGAGTTACGCGGGTTTCTTCAGGTCACTAATGAGTCATCGATTCCTTGGCACTGTAACACTGTTTCACTTAACACCTGTAAAGATGTTAACATGGTGGTGGTCAGACAGGCAGGTAGCAATGGATTAATGATGAGAAAAAAAATCAGAGAGAGAGAGAGAGAGAGAGAGAGAGAGAGAGAGAGAGAGAGAGAGAGAGCAAGGAGTAGTAAAGGGCGGATCGACGGAGGGACTGATTGAGTTGCCACCTTTGAGTCAACTGGTCATATAATGAGACACGAGTGACCCTCAGAATACGTTAGCAATAGTCCACCACGATAGGTTAGTCACTACAACACCTTTTTCACGTCACACAGATTTATCGTTTTCTGATTGCCTTCAGTCGTGAATTATCCATTTGCTGACAATACACACACTTACCAACAAGAGTAAACTAGTCACTGCAACTATTGTTTCACGCTACACTAATTACTTGTTGTCAGATACACACTCACTCCTGTGTTTATATCATTGTAAAGACAATTAAGGTTACACGTGGAAGGTCGTTGGAAGGGAAGGAGACAGATCCCCGGCCCCTCGGCACTACTGTACCATCACCACCACCTGTCCATCTGGCTCAGTAGCCTCGGTCCTCAGCCAGCAGCCTCGCGCGGACTTGCTTCCGTGGCAGTCATGGGAAAGCAGCGAAGCCTGAAACACTGTTGTGGAGCTTCATTTTACCGTGGCTGGCATTACTGGGCTGCTTGTCTTTCACTGCTAAGATAGGGGAACCGTCAGGCGCATTCACAAACACAATGCATGAAAGCTGGAATGTGAAATGGCCCTTGCCTCATCCTACGGCAGCACGTCATGATACAATAATGATGAACACGGTAAGGCTGACGAGGCAATGCTCTCATGAAGGCTGACCATCACTGACGCTTGTCTCACAAGACTAGTATTCTCCTGTCCCTCTCACAAACCTCGATACATTCTCTTTTACTCTCACACATACTTTTACCTGTTATTACGGCAACCATTATTTTGATATTCGGCTTAGTTAATGCTCACAGCTGCCAGCTAATTCTCACCAGGTTTCTTCCACCTGACATACATGCGTACTGCCTACTCTTCTCCATCACACAGACTGTCTGATGGCTGGCATCGCTTGCGGCTTGCGGGGCCGTTGGTTGACGCTGCCTGGGACTGGAAATGAGATTGTCACCTCTAATGTTATATAATAACTATTATACTTTGATCAGTTTGTGTGTTTTTCCATTCGTGTAAAGTACTACGAGTTTTAGAGAATAGAAACAATAAGAAGTACAAAATTCATACACCTACAATTCATATTCCGAGCAAGGAAAAACTGTCAGACTGTAACTGCGCCACTTCAAGGTTCTTTTTTTTTTTTTTTTTTTTTTCTCTTCTTCTTCTTCTACAATAGATGGATGTTTTTTTATATTACGGAGTTAGTCATGAATGAGATGCGTAGGTATTTTTTTTTTAGATAAACATCAATACAAATTAGAGAAAATTGTACTTCTTATGTCCGTTTAAGGAAATTTTATCTGTTCTAATGCAAAAGAATACAACATTAAGGAAAAAAACAAAGTATGAAAAGGGAAGAAGAAATAACGTCATATGTTAAGAAAAGACTAAAATTATGAAAAGGAAAGAATAAATTAAGTCAGATGTATAGTTGAGTCAACAAATATACGATTTTCCTCTACCTTCGTTTAAAAAAATTATAATGTTTCGGATTGCTACGATAAAGAAGCAAGATTCAATGAAAGACACTGAAACCTCACAAAGGAAATTGATTATATCAAAAGACAAGTGGGAAGTGACTAAACATTAAAAGTTTTGAATTAACTAAACCGTAACTTGTCTTGCTACACTGAACTGCTCTCATGAATAAGATGCGTAGAAATTCAACGAACAGCTAAACATATGGAAAAGAAAACAAATTAATACTATAGATTCTGAGTTGACTATTCCAATACTTTTCTCTCTGCATTCGAAATTATACTATTCAGACATCTATGAAATACTTTGGAAATAATACATATCAATAAGAAAAATGCTGAAAATATAAAGAAAAAGAAAAGCAAGGTAACAATAGAGGTCCATTAAGACGCAATTCTATCTTCGTTGTCATGGTAACAGGATTCAGGGTCATATTCTCTCTCTATCTCTCTCTTCCTCCGTCAGATGGCTCCTCTAGCACGAATCTGTGGATGAAGTGTCTCCGTTATGTTTAAGAATAGTGTCAGTTTGTTGTTGGAAAATGAAGTACGTTGTAGATATAAGTGTAAAATATATCAAACTTTGTAAGGGTCTTTTGTTTTCTGCTTATATCTAAATTGCTAGTTTCATCTTACTGTCACATATTGGGGATGTAAGAGTTGTGAGAAATATATATTTTTTTCTATGTTTAAGATACTTTCAGCCTCACGTTTTTATGTACATGATAACAGCGCACTATTTTTAAATGTTAACATAGTGCCCCTCCCCTTCCCCTGTCTTTATAAACATTCAGTTCTATTTCCATTTTCTGCGTTCAAGAGACTCTCACACTTACTCCTGCATCAATACAAAATATCAACGTACTACTTGCAAATCCTAACACTGCATCCCCTCATATTTATGGCCACTATCTCGCCTTCCGTCTTCTTTTTTCAAGTTATAGCCACTCTCATCGTCACACTCTTTTATCAATATCGAATAACTGTTAAGTTCATACAAACTGCACAATATCTTCATGAAAACTTAATTCTATTAGCAGTTTCCATAGTAAGGGCACTCACTCTATCGCACCTCAACGCCTCCATTAATTAAGAACCTTCCTAATATCATGGGCACTTATTAACAATGATTCTTATGTATGTCATTTTTTCTCGGAAGAATATCTAGCCTTAAAACTCACCTTAACCTCCCGAAATTGATGGTTGTATTTTAGTTATCATCTCATCAGTAGTAAATTTGAAGCTGCAGATGAGATAATGGGTAAAGTACAAGACCAATTTGGGGACGTTAAGATGGATTTTAAGACTAGAAAGTCCCCTAAGAAAAAGTTACACACTTAAGAATCTCTGTTAATACGGGACGCTATGCTTACTCTTCGTCAGTATTTCAGTCTAAAGAAATAATTTGCATGAAGGCAGAAAAGAGAGGAAAAGACTATGAGGTTGCAGAAAGATTACAGAGCGACTCAAAATGTTTACTTGTAGATTATGAGGAAAAAATTGTCTGACAGTGAAAGGCCTAAAGTAGCACGTCCAAATATTTCAGTGTCTTGTTTTTCCTTTCGATGTATTGTGGTGGAAGTTATTGTTAGGAAGGAAGGAGGGTTACAAGCGTGGGTTTGTTTTCTTTCTTTTTAATGACTTCGTGGTTGAAAAAAGATATATGGTGTTTTTATAAGTGTTTTGATGTCAAGAGAGTTCAACTTTTTTCAATTTTGTTTTTCATTCTTTTTATTCCTTGCCTTTTCATGATTTCACTTATCTTATTTTATTCATTTAATTTGAAGAATGTATCTGTTATGACTCTTAGAGATTGAAAAGTTACAGACTGATTTCTCAACCCCAAATTTTCAACCCAAAAGATAAACGGAACGGCCTTGACTCTCTCTCTCTCTCTCTCTCTCTCTCTCTCTCTCTCTCTCTCTCTCTCTCCTCGCTCTCTCTCTCTCTCTCTCTCTCTCTCTCTCTCTCTCTCTCTCTCTCTCTCTCTCTCTCTCTCTCTCTCTCTCTCTCTCTCTCTCTCTCTCTCTCTCTCTCTCTCTCTCTCTCTCTCACACGCACACACACACACCACATCCAGACTTATCATCTCGTTGGCCTATGAAAATCCTCCTGATGAGAGCTCTGGGCATCTCAAACAAGTCTGCCGTACAAAACATATTGACGTGAGAAAAATAAGACGCTGAATGCTGAGGGTTACAAGACTCGGTACTAAAAAATACTTGCTCACTGGCACTCATTGAGGTAAAGATGGAAAAGTTCTATTTAGGTTGGCCAATTATATCCCGGAGATGTCTTGTTTTCTTCTGCTTTTTAAACTTGAAGTAACCATACGCTGGAAGGAAAGAAAGTGAGTGTTTGCTGTTCCAGTCAACGCGTGGTGGTGCTTGAGTGAAGTGAAGTTGCAGGAGCACAGAGGAATGTACGGTAAATGGAAATCAGTTAAGGAGAACAATGAAAAGAATATACGTTCTGTTAATGTATCTGTGCTAAGAAGACTGGCTCAGGGGGGAAAATAGCATGATAAATGTGTCATATCCAAATATAATCCAGTAAATAAGTAAATAAATGAATGATCACTAAATTAATAGATAAATGTGGGTCAATTACCTTATTTACAGAAAACTCTTACTGCTCGACTTTTGATACAGACAAATTCAATATAAAAAGAGGGAAACAAAAACATTCACAGTTCTACAGTTTGTTGATGAAATGGATGGAGGAGCGAAGATATTAATTAACTCCTGTTTTTCTGTGATACACAGAGGCGAGAGGAAAGGAAACGGAAAACTACGCTTTATCATAACTGTAGTGGTATAATATTGTATATATACATATTTAATAGTTCCATGGAGGTATGCAAGGTGTAGTGTTGATTGGATGTTAAGATATTGTGACAGATGTTATACGTAGATTTACACTAAGACAACACTGGCGGGTACTGTGCAGGCTGTGTCTGTTTCCTCTACTTCTTTAAATTACATTTTGCTTCCTTTCTTTTCCTTTTCTTTTTCTCATCTTACTCATTACCTTGTTCTGTTTTATTTGAATACCAGGCAGCCTGTACACATGCCTTCCCGTTCCACAGACTCTAATGAGCATCAAATAATCTAAATACTTCATCTCTAACCTTCATACCATTCTTTCCTTGGTTTTATCTTACTCGTTTTCTTGTTCTGTCTTATTTGAACACATGGCAGCCTGTGCCACTCATACCCTAATGTGCATTAGCTACAGTTACCACTTAGAATAATTTAAATACGTCATCATTAACCTTCATACCAAATAAAAACAACAAACAGTAGTTTTATTCAATGCAAATAGTACACATCTGACCACCAGCACACCTTACCAACGCCAAATGTTGCGATTGGAAATATTTATCTGATCACTGGCCTGTCTGGTGAACTGCTGCACTTCACCTCGCATGTTTCCTAGATAACGAGTGAGTGGGTGTGTGCAGTGACTCTTGTGAATTATGAGTGGTGACTGGTGACTCTGGTGGTTGATTACTGGTGCTATTCTTACTCGACTTATCTCAGGACATCACCAACTTCACTGAATGTGTAGATGTCACAAAATAGCTTACACGCACACCACTAAACTACTGAAGTGTGCTCTGGTGATAAAGCACTGGTGATACTGCTATTGTGCCCATCGTCAGACATTAGTAACTTAGTTTAATGTCGGTGTGTTGCAAAATAACATACACGTAAACCAGCCCATCATTAGAGTGTCCTTAAAATACACTGTTGAGCTTCTGTCGTCATCTCGTCAGTGGCCAGGATCTCCTCTGCCTTCTGGGTACAAGTGGTGCTGGGATGTCGACGCCGCGGAGGTAACATGGTAACAAGTGGTCTCATTAGCACGTTGAGTGAGATAAACAACCAGCGGGGGATGGAAATAACAAGCGTTTTTTTCCTAGTAATTACGGGTTTATTAAGTGATGTAAATGACTCAGATGATTCAAAAGTGACGAGGTGAAGTGTTGTGTCTCATTAGCACATTAGAGGCAGGTGATGTAAGTGATCTGTGTGGAACAAAGTAACAATTGAGGCATGATCGTCGTTCTCAAGTGTATAGGTGATGTAAATGACCGTAAGAGGCAACAAAGGTTCACTAATTAACACACAGAGAGGTTAGGATATAAACGGCCTTGAGGTAACAAGTGTGGTTCTCTCAATTGCACTTAAGGAGTTCGTTGATATGAAAGACCAGCAGGAGGAGAGGCAGCAAATGTCGTTCTCATCAGCATCCAAGGGACTGTGTGACATTACTGAATCAGAGATAGACAGATAGAAAATAATAAACTTGTTAGGGAGTTTAGCTAACCAGGTGCTGTAATGAGACACGCGTGCACAGGAAACTACATATACGGATACTGTTTCTTTTTCATTTAAACAATGTGGGCTTTTAACGGGAATTTATGGCTAAAGGAGACCATCTAATGGAGACCTCCTATCTAGAAAGCCCACCCATTTGGGAACCGTTACCTCGAGTGGAGGCCCAATCTCCACTCAGACCGTGGCCAGGATTCGAACCCCAGCGCTCGGGGATCCCAAGGCCCCCATGGCGCAAACGGTTTCATTGTACCACGGTGGCCCCAAGACAAGTAATGTGATCACAAAGAGGTGCCCTAATCAGTGAGCGTTGGCTTGGGACAGACATCCTCGACATTTTTTCTAAAGGTGGAAAGCTGGTCAAGGGTGACAAGAAAAACAAAGATAAACACTAATTTGCCAGTTCCCTTAAAAGGTCCAAAGAATTAACCGAGAGTCAGAGACAAATAGTTTGAAACCCTCATATCAAATACAGTCAAAGCATAGGAAGTTGGAAGTACAGGAGCAAACAAGTAGTTCCAGAGTTTATCAGAGAATGGAATGGATGACTGAGAGTACTGGTTAACTCTTGCATTAGGTGGTTAGTTCCTCACTTCACCTTTGCCCTCTTAATCGCAGCCGCCCCGTGACCACTGGCAGGCTGGGTGAACGTTATACTGAACTGGAATCCCAGAAAAAAAAGGTGGATTCGAACCGGTGTTAATAGTGTGGAAATCAAACCTATTGCCACCTGAGCCAATGTACTTCATAAGAAGTAACCGAGAGAGAGAGAGAGAGAGAGAGAGAGAGAGAGAGAGAGAGAGAGAGAGAGAGAGAGAGAGAGAGAGAGAGAGAGAGAGAGAGAGAGTGATTGGAGAAAGTAGAAAGAGAACATAAAAAGAGAATGATAAAAAGATGAGTAAATTAAAAAGAGAGAGAGAGAGAGAGAAGGGGAGAGGGAGAGAGAGAGAGAGAGAGAGAGAGAAGGGGAGAGGGAGAGAGAGAGAGAGAGAGAGAGAGAGAGAGAGAGAGAGAGAGAGAGAGAGAGAGAGAGAGAGAGAGAGAGAGAAACTACTTGTGGATGAAAATAACTTTAGCATCTTATGCTAACCCAGATCAGTTTAAAAAAACAATGATGAGTGGTGAAATTTCATGTAAAATACTATTACACACTTACTGTTATATCTACAAGAGATAGCACTGGTTACTGTCATGTCCAGTGATTAGCTGGTTGAAGGAGCAGAAACTAATGAGAACCAGATGAACACTGGGCATGAGGCAACTCACTGAAGTGTGGTTGGAGCGGTACACCTGAGCTGCCCATGACACATCAGGGGTAAGGCGATAAGGAGAGGCAGCCGAGCTATTGCTGGATGAGGAGGAGGATGACAACAGGAGCGAAGCACCAGGAGAGCCTGAAGCAGTTGACCCCAGACAACCGCCACCTGCAGTACCTCACACTTAGCTTCTTTGGCATCAAGAACATCTTCATTACAGTTATCTTTTTATTATTGCGTTCTAGTTTTCCTATTCAAAACTTAATGTTTAATTTATGGGAAACTTGGGTACGAGTTTTTAAAAAATATAGTTAATATACAAAAAAAAAAAAAAAAAAAAAAAAAAAAAAAAAAAAAAAAAAAAAAAAAAAAAAAAAAAAAAAAAAACAGCCACATATTGTTAAAGAAAGCAAACAACCAAACACATACTTATAAGACATGCTAAATGTCTCCATGAATTGTCTGTACAGGCAATTCTTGTTTTTGGTTACTCTATAATAAACAAGACAGTTGCAGAGAATAAAATTAAAACCTAAACAACATCACAACTTCAAACTTTTATAAACAAGCCAGTTCCATTTCAAGTAATTAAATATCATAATTATTATAGAGATTAGAATAAAATTGCTTTGAAAAGATAATTTAGGTTCACAAGAAACTGAAACACTACAATTTAATGAAGGATATGTTAAGTGAGATTAAGAACATCAATAATTTAAAATCATTAGAAAAAAGATAAGGATTTCATATCTGAAAATATAATCAAACTTAAGAGATATAACTGGGATGATAAAAACTAGTGTTTTATAATGCATTTGAAATTATATAAGTGTACGGTCATTCCCTGACATTCAAGTTTTTATTTATTTTTTGCTTTTGCTATTTTGGTTATTCATGAGACCACTGCAATAGATAATTACCTTAAGATATTTGGCACTAAACTGATGAATACTTTACAACAGAGAGAGAGAGAGAGAGAGAGAGAGAGAGAGAGAGAGAGAGAGAGAGAGAGAGAGAGAGAGAGAGAGAGAGAGAGAGAGAGAGAGGAGAATTTTGAGGTTAACTTCACTTTTTTTCTATTTGTAAGTGTATTATGTAGAGAAAAGCTGAAAAATCATAAACTCACCACATTTTTTCCTTTTTTCATCCATTTGCACCAGTTTTCCGGCTAATTCTATCGATCCTGTATGGGGACTGGCTTTTCTATTGTTTTATTATTTTCTTGCCTTTAGTTAACTTCCCCTCTCTCATATAAAAAAGAAATAGTAGCGTCTTCATTTCCTCCACAAGTGAAAAGCTGGAAGTTACATAATAAGACTTTACCAACACACACACACACACACACACACACACACACACACACACACACACACACACACACACACACACACACACACACAAACACACACACTTGTCTAAAACTGTGCATTTAATATCATATACAGGCAACGTTTATGATATGATTTGGACATCAAAATTGTGTGTATTAATGGGTTCTCTCCAATGCTACTTTTGTGTATTACTAACCTATATTTTTATATTTATTCTGCTTATTATTTTGTCGATTTCATACAGCTTCATAAACTCATGTAAAGGAATGAAATAGTACAGACTCTGGCCGTTAATCTTCTAATCTCCATAGACCCTTCATGCCCCAAAAATTGTCTAATCATAACCAACACTCGTGGTAAAAAAGTGTTCCAGTACTAAAAGGGTTAACATGATAAGAATTCATGACTCTTTCTCTTTGATCTTTTTGACCAGTGATTTTTTTCCATTCTGTTTTATGTCAGTTATTTATCCCCCTTACAATAATCTCTCTCGTGTAGTTTTCTATTTTTCTTAGATTTTAATGATGTTGATGATGTTTCGCTAGTTTTATCATTGTTTAGTATCGAGTGTTTTTTTTTTCCTTTTATGTGAATTTCTTTTATCATTTAGCAGTTAGAGGTAGTGATTTTTTATCGATTTTTAAGATTATCTCATAAGAGATAAGAAGTCCCAGTTCCCTCTAATCATACTTCATTTCTTCGTTCTAACTAACTACGGCGTCCTTCTCTAACATCTTCCCTCCCTCCCTCCCATATCCTGCATATTTTCAGCCTTCTCTTAAAATAACTTCTTACTGCCTCTCAAACTCCCTCGTGCTACATAAATTCACCTTCCTTCTCTAACATTATACAGCCTGTTTCACCTTCCCTTCCTCCCTCCCTCCATCCATCCATCCATCCATCGTCTTGTCCCTTCTCTTCCCTTCAAATCTCCTTTCCTCCCTCGTCCTATCTTGAGCCTCCTTCACTGCATGCTCGCCCCCTACAGGATAACAGGCAGGGCAGGGCTGACGCGTTATTAATCTAACCCAATACTTAACAATTCTCACTTTAATTTCAACCTCAAGTGGACAAACTCCTAGATCACCATAAACCATGGCATTGCATGTGTTCTTTTGTACACCTAAAGTATACTTCAAAAACTTCATATGCAAAATTTCTACATCCCTTATTACATTATATCCCCACACTTCACTTCCATATAACAACACAGGTACCACCATGGACCTAAAGAGTTCCAATTGGAGGTCTACTGGGAGATCAAATTTCCTACATTTGCCAATGACACTATACATTGTTCTTGTGGCTGCCTCAACACATTCTTGTTGTCCTCTTCTGAACCTACCATTACTACTAAATAACACACCAAGGTATCTATA